>JAVQKC010001711.1:0-31465 GCA_036025475.1 Philypnodon macrostomus
CCCATGTTTATGACCCCTATGGGACTCTGGACACACTTTGGCAGAGAGCAATGAAACTTGGTACAGTGATTCTCCACAGTGTATCCAACATGCAACAAACAGGAAGTCGGCCATTTTGGTTTGACATGGTGTATTTGACAGCCTCTAACTTGCACATACTTGCCCGATTAGGCTCAAACCTGAAATACCTAATTACCCCCTGGCCCTGAACACATCTGACCAATATGATGGCGGTTACCCCTGTAGCGCCCCTATATACTGAAAGAAGAATGTAGTTTTAGGGAATTTTACAAAATTTGGCAAAAACATTCTTCACAAATATCCAGACAAATCTAAAAGTCAAATAGACCCTTACAATGTTTGTCATGGTTTCGGTGCGGGGCCTCTTAATTGCTCGTTAACAATATAAAAAGCCTTAGAAATCACACAATGTCTAATTATGGTGCCCGTTAGTGCCAGTTGTGGCAGACTTATGGGGCCGTTTTGCCGATATACTACACCTTGCTGTCGGGGACGACAATACAGGCCTAGTTATTTTTTGTTAGAATTTCTATTGTACAGTTTTAACTCTCCGCACACACAATTTGGGCAGTTTCCAATAGGTTTCAAGCCATCTTTATGTCATAGTTTGGCACAGAAGAGGTGCACTATATCATTGGTTGGACAAGTGTTGAAAGTAATGAGAAAATGGCTCCATGATTAAGCTTTTTGGACCAACGCTGTCCATCGCCATAATGCGTCTTTTGAAATGGCTGCTACATACTTTGTGAAACGTGAAAGGCCAGATGAGATGATAATGGTGTTCTTGCTGGTCCGTGTTGTGGGATAGTTGCCAGAGAGAAGGCATACGCATTTATTTGCTAGTGTCTTGCAGGTTCACCTTAAAGCATTGCTATAGAGGTTTTGCTATTATGGGTTCCCTTTGTGGTTAAAAAGACTCAAAAAGACGATTTTATTTTTACCAAATATATCAACAGAAAAGATTAACTACATTGTATCTACCTCATTAAGTACAATATAATACACACAAACTGTAATAACATATGACTACATTGTACATACAGAATGGTTAGGATTAGGTACATCAAATCAAGTGTTACGAAAAAGATTGTTATAGTTTTCTGATTAGCATGTAGCTTGTCATGCTAATCAACATTGGGGTAACAGAAAAAATTAATACATAGCAAAATGGCTATGCTGGCATGTTGACCATAACATAGGTTGGACAGTGTAATGTAAAAAGTTGAGCTATTATTCCAATGTTTAGATTTTTGTAATTATCAGCTTGTAGTGTGCAAGACCACTCCCTTGACTTACATAATGATAGAGGACAAGAACGAGGAGGGGGGGCCGTTCCTAAAAATCACTTTTCAAACACTATTCAAGTTCAAAATGTTGTACTGTGGGTTTATAATCTTCTCAATTATCTTATTTGTCCATTGAAGTGTGACTTGATTGTTGTTTTGTAGTTTTAACCAGTCTAACTTACTGTCAGACACTTGCTGTGGTACTGTACTTAAGGATTTGCTTCAGTGGTACTGTGTGGGTGATAAGTGTTGACAATAGAGATCGTGGTGCAGTTTTTTACACAGCAGATGACGCAGGGCACCCACTCAATTTTGTGGTTTTTAGTTGGGAGAAAGAGATTGATTTTTGGTTCTGTTTAAGAGTGAGATGGAGAATAGGAACAAAGATTAGTGGCTCTCAAGCTTTCCAGAACAAGTATCATATAGTACCACCTTAATCAGGTCTAAACCATGGATGACTCGGGCCTAAATTCATGGATAACATAGATAGCCTAACAAGTGCATTATAACATGAGGACAAAGCAGGGACTAAACCAATACTAAACCAGGGTTTAGCTAATGCACAACATAGGTTAACTAGGGCATTTCTTTATCAAGGACAAAACGAGAGGCTAAACGAGGACTAAAACCAGGTTTAAACCAGGACTAAACTAATGCACAACATAGGTTAGCTACTTTTATGAAGGACATAAACGGAGACTAAACCAGGACTAAACTAACATAACATGGGCTAACAAGTGCCAAGGACAAAACCGAGACCAGGATTAAAACCAGGTCTGAACCAAACTGTGCATAATCCCAGACTAAAAAGTCCTTCTCCAGAGTCGGATTAAAACATGACTTGAACCAAAACAGACTTAAATTCTCTATGAATATATTTCCCCACTCGCCATGTCATTGCCCATGATAAGGTCTGCACTTTCAACACCCACTGGAAAAACGCCACTAACAGAATTGGAGTCAATATGGACATGGTGGATTGGAACAGGTACAGAGCTCATACTAATACCCCTAACAACACCCTTAACAACACCACTAACAACAGCGCTGGAATGACAGGACAGGACCAGATATTTTGTAAACATGTTATATTTCTTCTGTTTTATATAAAGGAAAGGAAGAAATCATTATACCGATATTTCAATTACCAATTTGCTAGATATCGATATTCTGTAGGTGTAGTATGTAGTTGTAGTAGTATGTTTCGGAAAATTAATCTGAAATTAAGAAATCATCATAGAAATAACTGCCTTAACTGTATTTATTAACCATAAATATACTGTTGGTTTTTGAGAAAATTAAAGGCTTTTAAGTGCGCCTTATAGTGCAGTACTATATTTATAGTCTGGAGCGCCTTATATATGGATTAATTCTGGTTGTGCTTACTGACCTCCAAGCGATTTTGTGTCACACGGGGCTCAAGGCGCTCCATCAAAATGTTTTGGTACGACTTCGGTAAACTACAAAGCTCCGGAAGTCAGCAGCGTCGTGGAGTAATACATACCGGTACTATGCTTCACCGTAATATTAGTAGTGTATTATTATTAGTGTTTATATATGACCCCAAAATGGCCATATAATTTTTACGTGTTACAACTGAACAATGTTGAAAGTCATTGTGAACGCGTTTAATAAAGTTTGACTGAGTTTTGTTTCGCTTAATGCGCCTTATGGTCCGGTGCGCCTTATATATGAAAAAAGTTTGAAAAATTACCATTCATTGACAGCGAGCCTTATAATCCAGTGTGCCCTATAGTGCGGAAAATACGGTAGCTTTACTGCACAATACTTTTTACTTTTACTTGAAAAATTATTTTAAAGTAAATGTACTCTTACTTGAGTAATTATTTATTAAAGTAGTTTTACCCTCACGTCTGTAGAACAGCTTTATGTGAAAAATGTGATGATGTGGAAATTTTGTTCCTTGTGCCTTAATTTTTGAAAATATTATATACTTTTTTAGCTTATCTAAAATATCAAAATCAGTTTATTATTTTTTTGCCCGATTACCACAAAATTAAACAGATAATATGGCATTACACTCAACCAGTTTTTTTCACCAGTACTTTTCTACTCTTACTCCAGTAATTATGTGAATGAGTACTTTTTACTTTTACTTGAGTAACATTTTTTTGAAGTAACGCTACTCTTACTTGAGTAAAAATATTGGCTACTCTACTCACCTCTGGAAAAAGGCTTGTATAGAAACAAAAGGAAAAGATTACTGTGCTATTGTACAATGTCTTATTTTCAGTATATACACGACATCGCTGTTTAGTCCATGTATACGAACAGTTATGGTTTCTTGCTATGTTGACTTACTGATGAGCAAAAATAACAAGGACGGTCCCTTCCCTTGCCTTTACAGCATCAGTTCAGACTTTGTGGGTTACCTCCTTGACCAATAGTAGTTGAGGTTTACTTTAGTCCCTCCCCTGATCTCTATACTACAGATGACCTACTTTACATCATAGAACAAGGTCCATTTTAAGCATTTTTTAGCCTATTTTCTGAAAAATTGTGATCACGGAGAAGGGAGTTCCTGTATTTCACTTTTAAATATTGTTCCTCCATTGAACCTGATCACAGAGTGGTGTTGGTATGTCTTTCCTGGTGGATGTTGTTAGCGTCAGACGAAGCATGTCAGCAGCCTGCAGTGCTGCAGTGACCTGAGCCAGCCCCTTCCTGCCTCTCAATCTGCATACAGTAAAAAACCAACCATTCCTGTAAATAAAGACGGCTGTCCGGCAACTGTCTTCCCAGCGACAGAGCTATTGACCGTAGTCAGATGCTTCGCTGATTAAAAATTGATCCATTTTGAAAAATCTAATCAACTGAATAGGCTTCTTCTTTCATATGGGGTGGGGTTGTTTTGGGACGGGGGTAGACATAGACCTGTTATTAACCCTTGCACCTCCCAAGCACCCTTCACACCCGTACGCACACATACCCCAGTGCCCCAGCCCAGACGTTTTGAATTATTCAGCAGTCTGCTAGCTGCTATAGTGGACACTGGTCCTATTAAAGCCTGCTGCTGGGAGGTGACGTCCAGTGGTGGTGGTTGTAATGGTCCAAGCAAGAAAAGCCCCCAGGTCCCAGTGGAGGAGCGGGCGGCTGCTAACATTATACTGGAGGGGGTGTGCAAGCGAATTCATCAGGGGCATGGGTCACATCAGGTTAATGACACTAGTCTAGACGGGATGCTGGACTCACACCCAAAAGGCAAACAACAGGGGGGAGGATGCAATAATGTTTTTATCTTTCAAGGAGGACAAATCCTGCCATATTAAGGTTATGTCAGGGAAGACTTTGGGACTATATAGAGTGGACTATAGGGTTTATAGGGTTTATAGGGTAATAGACAATAGGGTTTAGTAGTTTTAGAATGAGTAGTGGGCTGAAAATTGTACCCAAATAAAGTAGGCCATACCCTGTAGTGCTCAAGTATTCTTATTGGGGGTTCAAAAAAGCGTAATATTTAAAAACTAGTCAATGTTTCCATCACATGGTTTAGATCCAGACCACCATTTAGGAACCACCAGGAAAAGCCACTTCATTGTAAGGACTCAAACACACTGCACGTGTCACAGTTATGACAGGAATTCTTCACATGTGCAGTGTGATGCTCCAGTCTGCTAAACTGGGCACAGAGTAAAAATGCGCTTGACGCTGTGATTGAATCACAGAAAACATGTGCAGTGTGTTTGAGCCATCAGTATTAAATTGAAAGTATTGTATTCATTGATACTGGCACTTACAGATCTAGTCAAAAAAATGTATCAAATATTAGAAAGACGCTGGCTACAGTTGATACATTTTTGTGTTTTTTTGCCAGTGCTTACAAAACTTCACTAGTGGACATGTACTAACCATTATTATTACCACCATAGACATAATAAAGAGTAGACGATGATTGGCTGCTGGGGTGTAAGAAATGCGTCCGCCATCTTGGACAGGTCATCCTACCCACAGAAGCAGCAGAAGATACAAGATGTTTGAATCTTTTCATTTATATGATTATTTGAATCTATTGCTACTATCTATCGACCCTTTAAAAGTTTGTAATCATGTACAAACATGTAAACTAAATTCTGAGATGGAGGCAACTGGAGGCAAGATGCATAATACATTTTAATGGAGAAATTTGCATTAGCCACAAAATATCACAAAATATGAGAAATTAAGATGGTTTGACAAATGACTACCACTCTGCTACATGTAGGTAATGTCAGAACCTGGTTAGAAAACATTAGTGAATGTACCTTATATTGTATGTTTATTTAATGTACACATTGGTATACAGTTATACAGTGTTCATTTTTAAGTTTTACTGGATAAGACCTTACATTATTATTTATTATTTATTAAAATGTATTTATATACTCAATATATCTGTCTATTGTGTTATATGTTAGCTAGTTATATAGGCATATATTACTATACAACTATATAATGTATTCATATATTGTTTACATGTGTAATTGCCTAATCATATATATTAATCATAAATTAAATTAGCTGACTAGTTCTTTACTGCCACTACCTGCTTCTGGAAGTGTGTGTGTGTGTTTTGCAAAATACCTTTCATACAGTACATCAGATATATCATATATCATGTATCAGAATATTCTATGACTGTTAAGCCCACTATGAATATTAAAATACACCAATCCATGTGTCCTGTAGCATAGCTACATGTATAACGTTTGCAGCAAAAAATCAGTTTAGTATTCAGCAAGTTATGATCGAGTAAAGGCACTGCCAAACAGATTACACTGAGTGGAGCGGGTGACCTGTCCAAGATGGCGGGCCCACGGCTCATCAGCGCCAATAGGCAGTAGTGTTGTCTACTCTTTATTATGTCTATGATTACCACCACCAAGGTCATGTGATTAACAGCGCCAGAAGCGCCAAAGTCCAATTTAGTGCAGTCACTGAGGGGACTAGCCGGATTTCATTCAGACACAGCCAATGTTTTTGGTCTCATATAAAAAGAGCAGCATTGTTGACTTAAGTCCTGGCCTGGTCCAGCCTTGACCCACAGGTTAAAATAACAACTAAATCCAATGATCGGGCCATACTTTAAGTCATATTCCTGTGTAGTCCAGACTCTATTGTGCTAAATGAAAAGGAAGTGAGCTGAGAACCATTTGTCTTAAACAGATAAAATGTACCAACATCTCTGAACAACATTCATAATGGAGAGATTAAGAGATTGTCTACACATCCCTGTTCTGATTGCTCACAGCGCCTTATCATCACTACACAAACAACCCCCAAACAGCTGGAGAGGCCCTAGACCCCAGCCGCGTCATTCAGTAATCAGGGCATCTCCCCCAGAGAGACAGGGCAAGAGACACTTCCTGGATGGGACGCTCCAACTGAGGATGCTCCATCACCCCATCAAACGGCCCATCCCAGACACAAAGTATAACTGAAGTGAAAAGGGTAGCCACTAGACCACAGGAGAATCAAATTTGTTTCTCAAATCAGACGCTGTTTGAAAGCACTACACAACATGCAGTTTTCTCACTTGATTAGTCATGTGTGAGGCTAAAATATACTGTCAAAACAATGAAGAGTCTTTTTTTTAATTTATGACACAAAAAAACACAATGAGTACTTGGGGAAATATACCTAAGCCATGCCACAGTTCTAGATGAAGTATTAAGACAGTAGACAATATGGAATACCATTAGATTTAGTCACGCACTGCAAGATGGGTGGCTGTAAAAAATGGTGTAGCTGTTAGTGCTGTTAGGTGGACCAGTTCAAGTGACTCAGAAGCTTTTCACATGCAACACGTCTAGGGTTTACAGAGAATGGTTTGCAAAGGCACAATATTCAATCAGTGGCTTGTTGACGCCAGTTCAGTATCTGGTATGAGATCACAGAACGGCAGCAAAAGCTTATATAACCATTCTTTACCTCAAGTATAGGGACAATATAATGACCAGTGACTTTACGTATATTCATTTAGTCAGGCAAAAAGATAAATGTGCTACTGTTGTATATGAAATTCAGGTTTCTAACATGATTTGAGATTGGAATTTGAACAGTCCTCAATGGTGGCTCACCTGGAGAGCTCCACAGAGAGGACTCTCAGACAAAAAGTAATGACAGTATCTTCAGAGCACTCACCATCCGTCACATCCTTCAGCGTGAGGACAAACACATTATAAAGTCCTGCAAACGGCAGAGGAAGGCATTCTTATAATCATCCTCTGGAGATTTATGCACTTCGAGGCTGGGCTTTGAGCGAGTGGGCTCGATAAGTCTGATGAAGGCGAATGAGTTTAGCCTTCAATAAGAACTATCTGCACCGGACCACACGGCCTCCATCACACTCCAGCCTTATCCCCAGCCCTGATGCCAAGCACATTTAAGGTCAACATCACCCATGATTGAACCAAATCAAGGGCGTCCCGTCAAGTCTACAGGGGACACATCCTGCACCCATTTACACAAATGTAATTTCCTCAGCTCCCCTCCGTCAAGGTGACCAGCAACATAACTCAAGAATCCACATGGAGACGCCTTCATATGGGACTCGACAGGGCTTGTATAGGCTGTGATAAACAAAAGTTAAAAATACTGTATTAATCTGAAACAAATCACAGGTAACCAAAAAATCAATATCTATATCAATAGTATAGTATAGTATAGTATAATATGGTATAATCTAATGATCATTACAGATAGTAGTAGTCAGGATTTATAAACTAAGCATGCACCAAGCTCTATCTATCTATCTATATTGTAGTGAAACATCAGTGATGTGAGAACAATTGAACCATGCTGTATCTTCATAACATGCCCCACATACAATATATAATATACAGTATATGAACACTGAATCTTAAGCAATGTCATGACCTACAGTATGTGAAACTATTTAAATACAATTTCATATGCACAGAACTGCCCCGCTGTGGTTAAGATGTTTTGCATAATCTGGAGCGAGTAACCAAGATGTAAAATGTAACAGTGCTGATTGAGCGTTGTGGGTCTACCAGTGCTAACTGGAGGAAATATATAGCTTTTGTGGGTAAACAGTTGGAGGTGCTATACCTGACTCCCACCTCTGTCTATCTGAGTCCTTGATGAAAACAGCTCATGTGACCCAAGCTGAACTAGACAAACAGGACCCTATTCACAGAGTCAATGTGGAAAAATCCCAGCTCACAACCACATGCATATAAGTATTTTTCTTGGCTGTGTGTAAAGGAATCACAGATGCACTTATCATAAAGAAACACTGTACCCCTGTCTCAATATTGGGACTGCATTAATAGTCAATTGCAGTCATTTCCATATCGTACCACGCTGGGTTGAATTATTAGGTGGATAAACATTTCTGTGAGGTCTGCTGCTTGGCCCCAGAGACCACTCATGATAGTTCACAGCCAAGGCCTCTGTTCCAGGGAGGGGCAATGTTCGACGTAAATGTTAATGGTCATTGTACATGTAATCCAGGGTTAAACTAAATCTTCTCAAGCAAATGTAACAATGATAGGCGGCTGTAAAGCAGGACTAAACCAGGACTAAGACAGCTATAAACTAGGTCTAAACCGGGACTAAACCACTCAACCAGGGCTAATCCAGGACTCAACAGGAATCAATCACGGCTAATCCAGGACTCAACAGGAATCAATCACGGCTAATCCAGGACTAAACCAGGACTCAACTAGGATTCAACCTGGGCTAAACCAAGACTACACCAGGACTCAACCTGGGCTAAACCAAGACTACACCAGGACTCAACCAGGGCTAATCCAGGACTACACGAGGAATCAACAAGAGCTGATCCAGCACAAAACCATGACTAACCGGAGATTGGTGTTAACCAGGATTAATCCAAGTCTCACCCCGGACTAAACTAATAAGAAGGTCTAAACCAGAACTAAAGCAGGGGTAAATCAAACCTAAACTAGGACTGAGCCAGGATTACACCAGGTCTATAGAGAGTATGTTTAAACCAGGATTTATAGGTCAGAAAATCCTACAAATGACCCTCTGACATGTATGGTGTGTGGTAAATCCTTTTCATACCACTCAAATCCTTCAAAATAAAAACCTAAAAACCACAGCTTCCTGAGGCACACCTTCCTTTCCCCCCATATTCCACATATACCCCACCAGCCTGGAGCAATGTTTAGCTAAACCTGCTGGCCTACGTAGGCAGGAAGAGTCCCCGGGGGGCTGAACAATCAGACAATTTCAAGATCATGAAGCATTAAACCAATCCCGGCAGGGTACACTAATTAAACAGCCGAGCCCGGCACAGCCAACCAATCCCTACAGAGCAATTAAATCCATCCCCTCTAAAACACTGTGAACCTGTCTGGGGAAAACCACAGAGAGAGTGGAGAGAGAGGGGGGAATATCATAAAATTCATCTCTAAAGGAAAAAACAGCGATCGTATAGGGCTAGTGCAGAAGGAGGATAACAAGGGAAACTGAAAAAAGTCTCCCAATTCAGTTCTTTGTTCTTTAGGATTTCAAATTTTATTTCGACTTATGTGGGACGACCACACATTAAAGTGTTTTTGAGGTGGACTAAAACATGCTCCATATGTATTCCCCGACATGAGAATGAATAAATAGATTTTATAATCACAATGTGTCCGGCAGTTATGGGTTTTTTCATTATGGTAAAGTTGTACATTTTTTGGTCTGTTAAGTCCACCCATCACCTTTATATGAGTACATGCAAATTCAACAGATTTCAACTGAAGTGAGACTACAGTACCATGTTGAAACACTAGGGGCACTTATTGCTTATAATACCTTTAAAACATGTCATTAGAGTAATATTTCATCTTAACCATGTTCAATTCTCACATGCACAATTAGAAATCTGAATTTTACATTATCAAGAGTTCAATCCAGTTAAAGGGACCCTATGATGATAACGCAACTTTTCTGAACTACAGTATTTACCTTTATTTAAGTTATAATATTGTTTTCCCTGTTGAAACATACCCAGAGTCACACAATAGATCTTGAATGCAGGAGGAATGTAGCAGGAGGCAAAGAAGGACATATTCACCTCTGTTCAATTCTTTGTATTTTTTAAAGATTCAAAACATCAGACCTCTCCTCTCGACTTGTGCATGGGGGTGACCGCACATTAAAATGCGTGGACAGTGACCGTGTTGCGATCAAAAGTTGCATATTTAATTAAGATTACAAGGTCCGGGGAAGCACTCGTGAGACCGGGGAGAGGGGAAGGCGGTGGATCGCCTCAAGGCCTATAGTACACAGAGGCGGAGCTGCTAACACAGTTGCAAATCCTGATCGATAGCTCCAATGCCCTCCTCTACCAAAGTAAATGAACAGGTGACAATGGAGGCATGACATCACCCGTGCTTTTCAGGCAAACAACAAAAGCACATCAGTGAGAGGAGGGAAATGCAAGGATACAAGCTGTGAACTGGTTTTAAAGATACATGTTTCTGTTAAGGATATATACACATTTATGACAATGCAAAATGAATGTAAATGATTGATTAGGTATATTTCAGCAGAATGGCAATATTGACGGGACATAAAGCACAGACAACATGGTATCGCCCCAGAGGTGATTAAACTTTGGGATTAAGTCTTGCCAGCAATCCTGATGTATATACTATTCTTTATAAAGAATTAGATTGACCTCTATTGGTTGGATTTCCAGGGGTAGTAAGGACACTCTTGGACACCTTTAGAAAGACATGCATTCAGAAGGAAATTAAGCATTGTATGAAGCCTGCCCTATTGTTGACAAAGGAGGGCAGTCCAGGCCCCTTTTATAAACTATAGGGGGATATGGCTGTCTGTAGGCTTAAGAAGGATTGAGATGAAACTATGTCAGGCCTGTGACTAACTGGCCATTGTCCAGGATATCGCAGTCCCATAGAGTTAGGAGAATGAATGAGTGAAAAAACATTAATTATCTTTCAAAAGAACTGGTTAACTGCATACAAATGAGTTACATTGTATATATCACCGATCACCTGAATTATGTGACTACCTCAATATAGAGCCTATATCTTAACCACTTCCAGTAAGCAGATGTTCCTGTTGTTCCCTTTCACCACAGAATGACAAAGTGTGAGTGTATTTTGGTCTAGTGTTGAAGACGCAGTATAGCCGGGCCCAAAGGTGTGGACAGGGAGATAGACTTTCCTCTTCTCTCCTCCTTGTGCTGTATAAATCACACACAACTCCACTTCCTGTATCTCTCCATTAAAAATGATAAACTGTATGTCTCCAGGCCTCTCACTGGCTGCTTAGGGTCCCCAGTCTGCACCCTTTTTTTGTTCTCGTGCTCAAATTTATTCCATTTGCTCCTATGTTTTGGGGGTAATTAACTGCATGGGGGTGGCAGCTGCAACACAACTGATCCAACGCCTGGCCATTTGGTTAGAGCACACATTCTGAATTATTTTGATAAAGTAGACCACATCTGCTTAGTCATAACAAATGCTGTATGAAGCCTCTGAAGACCACAGAATGGGTTGTCCTGCTGCGGTCTTTCCTCTCTAGCGCCTAAATGAGGACAAATGGTGAACCTGGTAAACACACGGTGAACAGTGCCACTTAATGAGAGCACGTTCATCCCCAAAGACTACCGTACAAGGTTAGTGAAACATCAGTCTCAACTGGGGCAATGGGCATACAAGCACCCTTTACTTCACAACAAGATAAACCAGGAGAGGATGTAATTGGCTCGGTAAATGTGGATAGTTTTTGCAATTTCCAGTTAAGCAAAAAAACAGCACCGAATACAGCCATAGGTAAAAGCTGTGGTTACAAGTAGCCGGTCATTGTTTTGCCTGAGCACACAACAGTAGGATACACAGGTTAGAGTTCTGAAATAAAGATTTTAGCTTGTCAAATATTCAATTTTGCAAATCTACATGACTGCACAGTCCATATAATGTGTTCATAATGTATTACCTATTACAAAAATGTGTGACTCCCCTACTGTTTTAGTTTCAAGTATCCAGATGTAGCACAGCATAAACATTAGCTCAACATTTTAACATTATGCTATTGATATATATACCATCTAAAACCCCCCTCCTTTCTGAGAACAGTACAGACAGCAGAAGAATGAGGGGAAAACAGCAAGTGAAGGACTGCCAAAGACAACTGAGACATAATGGTGCGGCCGATCGAGAGGGAGTGAGGGAGGGCACAGGGATTCATTGTAAAATCCAGCAAAATGAACCAGAAAGGACTGATGCTCGATACGTCTGCGGCCGCATCAAGACAGTCAAAACAAATAAAGCCAAGGCCGCCGTGGAGAGAAGAGAGAAGCAGTGCTGCTCAATATGGACTGGACTGTGGCCGGGGACTGTCTGTCAGCAGGAGGAGAGGACACTGCTTTATATCCATGCCCAACAGCCATTAGCTCTAGCCTCCGGACGCTGTTGACTGGGAAGGAAGAAGAGAGATCTCCCCGCACCAGCCTCCCCAAATGACTGTGTCCCTAAAGTTTTGTTAGCGCTGGTTATTTACTCTGCTGAAGCAATTGCACCATCAGCCTTGGGGCAGAAACATACAGTGGGATGCTGTAAAAAAGATACTACTAAGAGGAGGCTTAAAGGTTTAGCTTTTGTATCAGCAACAATGGGCATATATATATATATATATATATATATATACTCACTGGCCACTTTATTAGGTGTATCGATATTAACTGCAAGTGAGCACTAATATGTTATCAAGATTTATGTAACCAAGATTTATGTAACATGGTGGTGGTGCATTGTGGGTATTTTTCTTTTTACAAGGTGTACCTAATAAAGTGGCCAGGGAGTGTTTATAACCAAGCAGGCCAACGTAAATGACTACAACAGTTTCTGGTTTAACGGGTGAGAACATCAACGTTAACATAGAAAAGCATGTCTTTGCACTTACCTTTGCATGTAGCCGATTCGGTCAGGTGAGTCATTTCTGATACATACAGTACATAGAAAACTTTGACATTCATTATTCATTGCAAAGTCTTTCTGCATTCACATCCACCAACTTGACAGCCAAACATCAGCAATATAGAGACATTGCTCACGCTACATGTAAACAACAGCCACCAACATAGCAAACCATCACCATACCACCAAACAAAATATTAAATCTAAAATGGAGCAGAAATGATTCCAGCTGTTTAAATATTTAATCCTTAAAAAGTTAATTAACAATTTGACCTGTCACTTTGATATTTGGGAGAACATTTATGCTCTGAACTTCTTAAAATGTGACTGTGTTATATTTCCAGTTCATTAATATCAGTTAATTAAATATTTGGGCAGCTGATTGGCCAAAGAGACTCTCAGAAAATCAAGCCCAAAACTCATTTCAGAGATATGGGTAATCAAGAACATGATCAGCAGAATGCTAATAAAAAAGGGCCAGTTACTTGAAGATGCACATAGCAACGAAAAGGTTACCATGTTTCAATCAATGTAAATGTATATTGTGAATAATGACTTATGAAGGTTTTTGGTTCTATATAAGGTCTTTGGTACTCACAAAATGAGTATTATAGTCATCATTTAGAACCTATTTATGCCAATTTTGTTATATGTGGTGGATTTTTTTTCTCATTATTCTCCAGTCTCAGTCAGTTGAGGGCCCCATTTATGCTCAACCAAAAAAGATCCCGTCTCTCTGCATCTAGCTTTGGAAAAATAATCACCCCCACACCTGGTAGGATTCCCACAAAAAGCAATTGCTAAAAAGAGGTACTTTGAGTATTACATTTGGATGTGCGTGAATGAAGCACCAGCTAGAGACCTGTTTTTGGGGGGTTTTTTTTGCAAATTATAGCAACAACTCATATGATGTAGGCAAACACAATTTGGGTCAATTTGACCCAGCTCATCCTGCCTCATCACGATGTCTGATTGAAAAATGATGGTGTGTCTTCAGAGCCCTATTGCTAGTCACCCACTAAAAAAGAGCTAAACAAAAATAGCTAAAAAAGTGGGCATTAAGTGACATGCCTATAGAAAATCCCATTATCTGCAGTGATAGGCAGCACTGCGAGTAATGTTATATTATTTCTCTGAGCCAACCATTTTTGAGCCAGTTCAGGTTTAAAACGACTGTTGACATCATCAGACACGGCCTTATCAAAAAGACACACATACCATATCCATAATGCAGTGTGCAAACATCGGCAGCGACAGAGGCACAGCTAAATGATTAGATAGGTATGGAAATCTACTTGAAGGAAGGTCAAAGTGATTAAGCTGACATTAATGACAGGCCTAGTCTTCTCACCGTAGCTGTCTCTAAACCCATTTGTCATTCTGCCTCTGCTGTAGCCTGTGCTTTGAAGTCTCTACCACTAATGCTACACACAGAGGTTAAACTGCTTAATGTTCAAGTCGGTTCCACTCCCTTCTATTCCCTCTAATGTTCACCACGTTTTATGTAGCGCAGGGTTGTGGCACTGGGATTTCACATCTCAATTTTGCACAGTAAAAGAGAAAGACATAGAAAGGAGGAAAAGACAGTGCTCCTTGGTGCTTTGTTGTGACTGTCACAGACAAGCCCCGCCCATACATTCAAATAAGTGCAAGTAATGGAGGCATGTTATAGAGATGTTTATGTAGGAGCTCAATGGTGGGCAGGACAAACGAGGCCATGGCAAATAGTGCAAATGTAGATGTAACAAGGGGCTTTTCATCTTCAGTGATAACAAAAACACCAAATATATTTTTACTCAAGTTACCAAAATGAAAATGCAGCTTCTGAGAAATAAAACAATCTTTAAATTTGTGCCATTGGTACAGAATGGCTGCCACATCTCTGTCAGTCTGCTCTAGGGTAACTGTGACTTACCACCACCACCAGCAGCAGCACAACTATGGATTGTCTTGAAATGGAATGAGATATTAATCCATTATTACTATTATTGTAGTTGGACATTTTCAAACGTGATCATTTTGATGTGTACCTAATAAACATATATTAACACATATGGGCACATGTGGGAAATACTGGCAACGGGACAAAGACACAAAAGGAAGAAACAAAACACACATGACAACAAGAGGTCATCTTTTAAGTGTTTCAAAGCATTCAGTCATTTTGATAAATACCATAATATCAGGGACTTACTTATTCATGTCACAATGCGATTACTCTGAGGCATGTGACATTACCAATATGTGCAAACAAATATATGAAAGCATGAATGAAAAGAAGAGACAGAGACCAATTTTCACAGCCAATTTGAGATTGCAGGCTTGTTGTGTGTCTGTGTGCATTTGTGTGTGTATGTGTATATATGTGTGTGTGTGTGTGGGGGAGCAGTACTGGCAAGCGGCACACAGAGCCGAGCTGGCAGCGGAGGCAGCCAGGCTCGCAGGCTGCAAAGCAATTTCACTGTTTGGCAATACTGTTGTCTGTGTGTGTGGATTAGAACTGACACCAGAGCAACTGAGTCATGCTAAATGTAGTACAATCACAAGCTTTTGTTCCTGATCTAAAAGGGCCCAAGCTGCAACAAGGCTGGAGAAAACGGCAACAAATAAACGGATTTCTCCGTATGAGGCCAGCATTGCGACATCTGAAACAACAACAGAGGGATTGGAGTTAACCAGTGAAGGCACAAGGCACAAGTTTGCCAAAGTACGATCTGGATAAAGTGCTAATAGGCTGCTTTGATGCTACATTTGTAAGTCTGCTGTTGTGAACATGCACAGGGCAACTGAGGCAAAAGGCAGACAAACATGGCAGATAATAGGAAAAAAATCAAAGGATATATATTTTTTTAATAAAATAGGGGCAAAAAAACACATTTTCAAACATGCTATATACATCACAGTTGTAGACTGACAATGCATCCCATTTATCCAAACATCTGTGTAAAAATGATGAACCAAACACAACAAGAGCAGAAATTTTGTACAATCCGAACTCAGTAGATTTGTTGTCACTCTTTGATACAGTATATTTGTGCTTGATTATACTTGGCTGACTGATGGAGAATGTGTCAGTCTTACCACAAGTTCCCACAGGGGAGAAGTGTCTTGCTTAAGAACACATCGGCAGTATTGGGATCAAACAACTACCAATCACCATCTTGTTATTCTCTGTCCCGCATGATGATGTGCAAAAATCAAAAGATGCTCAAAATGCAGAAAGTACCCTTAAAAAAGTAACCTGCTTTGATGCTATCTTTGTAAATCCCCTTTGTGAACACTTAAAGGGCATCTTCTGGTAAAAAAAAAAAAAGTATGATAAATTATACATACAAATTTTCAGCTGACAATATTAGTCTAATCTGACCACGCCTCTGTTCTGTGTAGCAGGTATATGGCGCTGGCCCCTGAGTTGTTTTTGGGCCTGGCAGGACCTGGCAGGACAGACCGTGACCCGTCCTTTTGCAGCTCGCCCACGGAAATGCCATCTGCTCGGTGTGAATGATTACCACAGCAACGGCCGGGTGACCTGCAGCCAGCGGGAACCAAGGTCACAGGCACCTCGGCGCTTCACACTTTCACTGCCCTCTTCCATCCGGCCCGCAGGTGAATTAGTCATCCTGGAACACTCGCAGGCACACACAAAAAACTACAAAAACTACATGCTGGTAATAACCGCTAATGAGGAAACACAAAGCTTCTGACTGATTCAAACCAGGTTTAAATATACAACATTATTTAGGACCAAGTCAGGACTGAACCAAGACTAAATAGCCTACAGAACTAAACTGAACCGAACCAGCACTGAACCAGGGAGGGTTTAACTACATCTGTACGCAACTTCACTCAAAAACTACTGAACTGAATTGGATGAAACTTTCCGGGAAGGTCAGGAATGACACAAGATAGAGGTGATTATAATTTTGCGTTCGGTGTGAACGCCTGTTCTAAAGATTAGGCACCAGCACATAAGTCAGTTAGAACTGTGTGTTGATGAATTATTGGCCAAACCAATGCACACAACAGCTCTGCAGGAATCACAGCCACTGTTAGTGTCAATAAAGACCAGTATGTTAATAACTTAATTATTATTGTTATTAATAACTCTTTGAGCGAATCACAATCCAAAAACAACAGACACAACAGCGGACATTAACCCTATTGTTCCATGTTTTCTCTACCTCTTCAGCTCCTTGCCAGGTGACATTATTTTATTATGTTATTAGTGTTGTTTCTGTGGTTTTGATAACCTCTCATTGTATTAAGATGATTTGAATGATTTTGAACCGAAAAATACATGTCTGGAGGGGTGTCCAGTCCCACAGAACTGTTTATTTCAGGAGTGCATATAGGGAAATGTGCTACCTTGGCGGAGGTCTGCACTCTCTGAGCGCTTTGTAGTTCATCCTGTAAAACTTTGAGGCGCAGGCAAAAAAAAAAAAACAACTAAAAACTACACACTAAAAACTGTTAACATGCTTCAAAACATGTCTAAAGTGTCTAAAGCTAAACATGAATATAGAACTTTACAAAGGTTAGACTTCTAGTAAAATAAATACATAATCAAATCTTCCACCAGATAAATCAATATTTCAAAACCAGGACTAAAGCTTGGCTAAATCATGTGTACATATTTTGGACTAAACCAGTGCTTAACCAGGATATATAATATGGACACTGAGACTTTAATCTGTTCTTATTCCAGCCCAAAAAGTAAAAGTCTTCCACTCAGAAAACACAAGCTATTGCAAACACAAGACAGCATTAAAACATCCCAGTACAAAACTATGATTACCCTCGATGCTCGCTTTTCAAAATCCCGGTGATAAAGAATAAAACACAGGATTCACTCTACAGGCCAACAGTTAACATCTCACAAGTGCCTGGTGTTTGACCATATTAGTGTCACATGTCAAATAATCATTACCCCCAGCCTGGCATGCACTTTATGATTGAAAATGATCCCATGAAGAGTGTCAAGAAGTGCTTTCGCCGTAACAAGACAGCTAACAGGAAAAAACGCAATGTACAAAGGCATTGGGAAATCGTATTAGATAGGGCTAAATGCTTATGGATTATATTTTACTCAATAGCAAGGTATCCTGATATACAAATAAGTGATTGTAGGTACATTAACTATTATGAACCATTATCGCCAAGATCAGCACTTATAAAATCCGGTGAAAGAGCCCAGTATTCACCAATAGGCTACATATACCACAGTGTGAGAACCACTGCTATAGCCTTTTGTTATATTGCACATTTTATATTTAGGATGTGTAGATTGTGTGCAAACCATCATCATTTATTGTAAAACTCGGGAGACGCAAAGTCACATTTTTTAGTTATCAGTTGATTTCAAACTAGAATATAAACCTCCCTAAAGTAAAACTGTCTTTATAGGCTCACTTATATCGTTTGACTTTTGGATTGCATTTGACGAAAAAGGAGAAAGCCACTTATGACCACAGGTTTTAGGATGAAAATATTGGACATCGTTGAAAAGCTCTCTTGACTTTTACAATAAGCACTTATGGAAGTAATTCATATCAATATAGTGTTGTGTTAAGGGGTATTATGGCTGTACATTAACATTAAAGCTGGACACATTGCCTTGATGCCTCTTGCCCATTGGAGGAGATTTAGGCTTATGTTTGTGTTTTACATAATGATATGGTTATTTTTTTATATATACAATGTGCGTTTGGATTTCCTCATACTGGAGTGCGTTATGATGATGGCCACTGACTAGCCGCTAACCATTTTGATTATAAGCCCCTTACATCACCACCCCTGACACTGGGTAATAGCTTGGACATCCTTGAGGGGGCAGTTGAGGTTTAGCTCCGTACAGAAAACCTTGAATGCACATCATAGCAAAAGCCAAAAAAAGACACTCAACCCCCTCTCACCAACATGGAACAACAATAGCCAGCCGCATGTTGTAGTGGATCCCAGCCCGGAGCAGACACATTAGAAAAGGGTCCAAGCAGCAAAGCAATACACTCGACCGAAAGGCAATGCAAGACACGCGAGAGCTCACAGCAGCACAGTAGCCACCAGATCTGATTTCTTCTGCTCTCGCCTGGCTTTTCCAAACGCGAGGGACCCGCGCGGACTGCCATGCGCCTGTCATTTCTAATGTTACTGAACATCAGTCAAGCGGCAGAGACGGTGCCCTTGCGCCGGCCGAGTCTGATTTACAAACATTAGCGGGGAATACAATTACACACGCAGACCCCTCCTCCTCTCTTGGCCGGCCGAGCAGCAGCAGCCCTTATGCGGCTTGAGGATAGAGCAAGAGGCGGGAGACGAGGTGGTGCTGGTGGACACAGGATGTGGGCAGCGGTTAGCGTTTTTATTTCAGCGTTTTAGTTTGAATCACTACAACCTGCCAGGGGTTTTACAACGCCAACTTTTGCCCCGCTGGTGGTTAAGCTGGCTTGACATTAAAGGCTGTAAGGTGTACGTGTAACATGGTATACGGGCAGCCATACATACAAACAAACAGCTCACCTGCCGTAGCCTCCATGCGTTCACTTAAGAGACATTATGTGCCCGTGACACCCTGCAGTCCGTGGCTTCGGCGATCAAATACACGTGCGTAAACTGTGCGTAATCGCCTTAATAGTCCGTAAAACTGCTTAAAAATACGACATTGTTTTGATTTATCCTCTTTAGACTCGCGTGAATAAACTTTCCTAGTCGTGAATAAAACTTCTCAAAATACAACATTGCAATCAGGAAAGATGCAGCAGTGGAGAGAGCTCGTCGAGACACAGGGCAAAACGCATGAAAAACATAAGCTCGGCGTAAAAGTTACAGCCTACGTCCAGGAGCAGAGATTCACAGACGCATTAAAAGTTTCCCGTGTAACAGCCACGCGTGTCAGGGGAACTAAAGTGTAAAAACGGAGAAAACGCCACGGGTGTAGAGAGCATTGCTGTCCGCGGTGCTGATCCCAGATCGGAGTGGGGCTGTGCTGCTCTACGGTCGCTCCACCGCTGATCGATGACTGAACTGAACAAAGCCAGAAGAGGGATCAATTTCTAATAACTATCAATGCAAACACCGCTATCTTTGCGCTTTACCGCCACCGCGACGACTTAACGCGCAGCCCGGCGAGGTAACAAGACATACCGCCTCAAAATAAGACCGACAAAGGTGATGATAGCACTAACCTGAAGCCGCCGTAGATCAAATTTCTTCCAATATTGAAACATCGATCCTACATCGGCGGCCATCTTGGGGGATATTGAGGAGATTTTTTTTCAGCGGCTGCAATAAATATGTGGGCTGGATTCCCCCTGTTTAACCAGGTCCTACTTCAGAAAAAAACTTCGAAACCTGAACTCCACAGATATCTTTGACAAGTCTGCCGGCATGTTGTAGGAGACACAAAGACGCACCCAAAAAAGTAGAAGATGATTTTAGGGGGAAAGAAAAGTGCTCGAGTTTCTGCAAAATATAAAGTAGTAGCCGAGTAGACGAGCGACCGTATCCTCCTCTGCCGCCGTCCCGCACATTAACTGGACAATCGCACTTGATTTTGCTTTGGCAAAGTTATCAATACTGACGTAAAGACCCGGCGTGATCGATATCGTCTGGGAAAAAAAGGGAAGGAGATGATGTGTAGATTAGCGGAGTTCAGGGAATATAGCCAAGCCTCCTCCTCGTCTTTTGTAATACGAGGTAGGCATTAAAAGAGCCTACATTATGCACAACTATAGCCTTTAGAGACTTTTTTGGATCTAGTCATTAACAGTAACCGTCAATATATTAGGCACACACGAATCCAGAAATGTAAAATATTTTATTCACACCTCCAACTATAATACTATAATAAATGCTGTGGGAAAGTAAAATAGGCATAACATATACAAGAAATAAATAAAATATTTAAAGAATATTGGAATTTTTGGAACATTGTAAATGTTAGCAGGCTGTATTTCATCCTATTACTTACACACACTGCACTTCTGTGCAAATATTGAGATATAATTGAAGGCATGCAGGTAAATTGCTTTGAAAATAGATTTCACTAGTTTAGTTTAGTGCAGAGTGTTTAGATTAGGGTTTGTGGAGATAATCCAAGTGAAGACTAAATCAAGCATTGGGCATATCACCAAAATAAGATACTGTGAAACTCCCGGATCCAGACGGTGTTCCAGATCGACCCCAAACATTAATACATTGTTGCCCACTTTACAAATTTGTGATGGAGCACAAATACACACTAAAGCATTGAAAGTGTTGAAACTGTATCAAACAAGTATAAATCACTGTCAGATTGTCAGATTGATAATCTGTGCATTCGTGTCCTACACGTGCACTTTTGAACCACTCCTTCATTGATTTATTTCAATTAATTTGATTTAGCCCAGACCGCAGACTCAGGGGCAGTTGTCTATTATAATGAAGCTATTAGGAAAGTCTTGTACTTTTCATTCCTGTGGTCAGAAACACTCAGCGCCCCCTGCTGACTCTGCACTGTATCACACCTAAACTTATATGCACAATGCAATATGTAATTTCCTCCATTAATTACAGTAATTTGACAGAGTGAAGGTATCCATCAAATGCATGAGATTTAATCCACTTTTGCACAGCATCTTTTCTAGCTGTTCTGCCTGATATGAAAATCAGCCTAAGCTACAAAATAATACTTGCCTTATGAGTCATATTTTTAGCTCCTCGGGGGACAATGACATATTTCTCTGCCATAGACAAACACCTGAGGAGGAAGTCAAGGGGGATTATTAAAAGTTTCGCTTATTGCATTTTATTTGTGGCTCTGGGGCGCGGCTCCACATTCAAATATAAGCAGAAAGAACGGCTGTGCATTACAGCTTTTGGCACAGTTATACGTTTATATCAGTCATTAAGGAGTGTTTTTGATAAATGGCAAACTGTTATGACTTCAGTATTAAAAATCTCACTCTTCTGTTCTTGAGTGTTGTGAACAAAGTTATTGTGATTAGTGATGTATTCAAGTCCCTCTAGCAAAGTCCCCTTTTGGTAATAGAGCTTATACCTGCAAAAGGTGAACAGACATATATGAAATAAAACTGGTTAGTTACAGTGTGTTCCCCACCTCAAGCTCAAAGTAGCTGCTATACAGGTTGTGAAATCTAAAAAGGTGAATGATTTATGGTTTTACATTTGAACACTGTGCTGCAAACGTAAACCCATTTTCAGACAGATTTGTGGTATATACCACAAATCTGTCTGAAAATCTGTGTATGTTTATATATATATATAAACTGAGACATGACAATGGCAATATACCAATTAAGCTATTGTAGTTAATTGTATTTGTAAATACCGCTGGCTGTATAATATGTGTTTTAATGATCTTTAAAAATGTGTCCTGTCAGTTGTGGCCTTTGTGTTGATACACTGGTGTTACTCTGACATTAGTTGGAGTCTATAAAAACATGTATAATTGGGTACAATCACAGTGGCTGTTGATGTACTGCAGCCTAGCCTTTTTTACAGTGAGGCTGGGTACCATGTGTCTCATTTTTATAGTGAATAAAGACATTCAGATATGTAATATGGATCTAATTGCACCATATTTTACTAATTGGAGTCTTACTTAAATCAGTAAGCTTGGTTGCCTCTGATTCATATGTGTAAAGTATTGGAGTCTAGTGCAGCAGGTTACACTCTTTACCAGTTGTTCTCAAACTTTTCACACCAAGTTCTAACGAAATTAATTTGCCTAAACTGGGACTGACCCAGGTCTAAACCAGGACTAACGGACAAAACCCTAACTAAAACAGCTTGAGAACCGCTACGATGCTTTTCTGTGTTCCTCCAAACAACAAACAAGTCTCGCTATCATAACTCAGTGCCCAGCAAAGTGTCATGTCAGGCAGATATGTGCAGTCAGCTTTTTCCAAGAGGTGCCATTTCTCTGGAGAAACATTCAAATGCCCCCCCCACAAACCCTCATCAAAACAAGGACTAATACACAGACACCCTTTGAGCGCCCATTAGACGAACTGTGCATTGCTTTTATCTATTATTCTAAATGGGATGACAAGGTTACTGAGGAGAACAGTGCAGTTTTGTGAATTTGGGGTTAAGAGAATATGTAAAAGACTGATTGAGGCCATGATATTAGCCATTCATCACAGAGGGCCCCACAGACAATAGCAACCTTTTGGCGGTGTATATTGTGGGTGTTCAGTCCCACCTGGGTCCCCAATGGGCCTCGTTGCTCTAAATTTCAGCGTTACTAGAACAGTGTGTACCTACCTGAAGTCTGAAACTGTCTGCTATTAAAAACTCTACTGCTGCTTTGTCTGGCTTTGTGGATGTGAAAGTTGTGGCCTTCTGGGAGACGGAGAGGAGTCAAAGACAACGCTGTAAGGCCATATCCTCAAAAGTGGATTTTGTTAAATGTAGTTTAATAATACATGAACCCAAGCTATGTTGTTATCATGAGTTTTTGCTTATTCCTGCCATGGCTTATCCCTGTGACTATGGGCCGGGCCCTTCTGACAGGGCTGACACAAATAATTTACTTTCACATTTATTCACTAAGGGTTAGAGTCACCAATTCAATACTGCAATCACAATCACGTTTTGAACACAGATGTATTTATTGTCTATAGTTCAATGATTATTTGAACTGTTCAATAGTATTTCATGCAGGGTTAGAACTGTAATGTCTTGCCTGTGTTGATAGCATGATTAGGTAGATGCTTTGAGTTGTCTTGACTCATAATCCTTAACGTTCAATAAGTTCTGTGTCCAATATAAGAACAGAGTAAAACTTTTGGTGCCACTATCAAGATTAATTGTTGAAAATAACAAAAAGAACAAAGAACATATATTTTACATGTATTTCATTATATTACTGGTTTGGGAAATGATATGACAACCACTGCTCTTATTCCCAAAAAGAGATTTTCTAAATGTGTTCCCAAAGGTGATTAGTCAACCATATTAAACTTTAGTTAAATATTCATTAGAACGTGTGATAATGTCTTACAATTTTAATTAGAGAAGTGAAAATTAGCACAAATGACATTACAATAATGAATATGTTTTAAAGGATTATTTATTTAAATGATTTCAATATCAGGTAATGTACAAAGATAACGAATAACAGAAATTGGTTTATATATAGTATAACCTATAGTCCTAAAAATAATAATGGAAATACTTTTGAAATGCTGTGGATGAGAGCACAACCTACTGGACAGAATAGGCAATAACATGGGATATAATGTGTTGTTTATTAATCCATAAAGCAGTTTTTATAACATGGTGGTATTTGTGTTATTATTATGGATGGTTTGTAGATTATATCTTGATATCCTCCTTTTGAGAATGGCACGTGTTATTTTTTGAACAATCACCATGAATATACAACCTTTTATTTACAATTGGCAGTTCATCTATGCATGCATTTCTTTCTCAAACCCTTCATTAACACCTCATTTCCATTTGACCTACTTGGAAACCATTAACCCTGATCTTTTTTATTGTGGTCCAAAGATTAATCCATTAAAATGTAATAGGACATCTGGATTACATAACACAACTGATATAGTATTACCACATTTCACTTTGAGACTGAATTGCTGAGAGAGGAATGTTTCAATGCTATCCTTTCTGTGATTAATCTCAGCCTATAGTCCTTGTGTTGGATCTATTTTCACTTTTGTAAATTCACCTTCTAACGTAATGGTCATTTTGCATTGTGAATTGGTCTAATTGTTGTGCACCCTTGCCCGGGGACTGCAGATGGAGCTTTAGCTAAATCGGATCCAAAGCATATTTTCTCTTGAAAATGTGAGAATAATGTATTTGTACATGGTGCCTGTCAAATAAATAATACAAAAATGTATAATAAAAAAATCAAAACAAAGAAGACAGATATACTAAAACATCTCATATAAGTGATTATCTCCTCTGCAACTGGACAATGTCTAGATTATATGGGCCATAGTTGCTTGGGATTCCATACCAGGGATAAAGACTGAATAAACTGCAGTACTACAACTTTGAGCCAAAACTCCTGCTGTTTACTTCTAAATCTCAAACCTTCTGCCCTGACACTGGCGAATAAGTAATATTCACCTGGGCCTCTGCCTACAGTCGACAGTCAGAGTATTTATTAAGACCATACGCCACACCAATACAAACTGAGACATATATCTGGGCCTAGTTTTGAGTTTGGCTCCAAGACAAAAAAAAACATTAAGGCCTCTGCTTGGTCCTCTTCCAGCTACAAAAGAAACATCACGCATATTACAATAACTGATATGTCCAATCTACAGCCATAACATATTTTGATGAATGATGCATCTTGCTCTACTCAAACCAGTGATAGACAATCGATTGTACTGCATGTCGATGTGCACACAGACCTGAATGCAGATCAGTACAGTGTTATCAATAGGACAGATGGCCTGTTGATGGCTTATTGATGGTTTCTGCTCATTCACAATCATTACACTAAAAGAAAATGGGTTATTAAGGGCAGCAGGTGCAGTGTATGGAAAATACTCAATCATCTCATATTTGTATACAGGCACTTTATTAGGTACACCTATTCAACTCATTGTTAATGAAGGCTGCTCTTCCTGCCTCCTAGTATGAGGTAATTCAGATATGGCATACATTTTAAACCAGATGCCCTTCTCGGTAAAACCCAGTCAAATTATCTGTGCTTGGGAGCAGCAGTACATGATCCACTGTGGTTAGATTTGTTGATTTAGTCACCAGGGGATGCAAAATATTTCTTGATTATTTTTTTTACTCCTAAAAAGTAAGTGCCCAGAGGTAGTGTTCCTGATGCCCTGTCACAAAAAAAAACCCTAATCCCCAACAAGCAATTGCAGAGACACTCTTCAATGACTTTGCATGTTTTCTTCTCCACGGTTCCTTGGCAGACAATGTAAATAACTCACCATAATCCTTGCCTCTGAGGGATTTCTGATCAAACAGTCCTCAGTGGGGCGTCCTGTCCCCGCGCAGGGCCTATAGAATAATCCTCACGGGATCTAAGGACTCAGACGGGGCGCACCCTTCCTAAGCTGCTGCTAGTAGAAAAAATATGTTTGAGTAAGAATTTCCACAACAAAATGACAGTGTTTATTATCCTCTCATATTAAACGCATGGCCCTGTGTAAACCTTTGCCTCCAGTGAATGGTCTGGTATTGAACTCATGTGTCACAGCAAAACTCATAATGAGGAAAGAAGAAGGCAATAATTGTACCACTATTGAAGCCATTTAGAGTGTCTAGTGCTGGTTCTATAGTTTTACTACAATGCCTATGAAAAATGCTGGGACTTAAGTATAAACCTACGCAACTTTTCAATAATAACAGTATCATAAAATGCAGCCTTTTTTGTGATTAGTAAATTCGCCAAAAACAGTTGAACTCTAGTGTACCTGAATCGAACCCCGTCCGGTAGAGGGCGCTCCGACAACTTCCGCCCGGAGCCGCTGTGGAACAAGGTGCGGCAGAAAAACAGGGCACCATCGCAAGTTAACATCCATTGCGATTGAGGTTTAGATTTAGTCCATTTCACAGGCAATACCATTTTTAATACCTTTTTTATTTGTATTTGTGATGACCTAGAAGGTAATCCGACGCTTAACTAGCCAAAAGAGCAGCTATACAAAACAGGGTCACATCAACACATTCAGGCATAACGGAGCTAACATCAGCCACATTCAGGCATAACGGAGCTAACGTCAGCTAATGCTAAAAGAGCTAGCGGGCTAGCTTTCACAACTGTGTCAACTCCAAAATCAACCATTTTTGACTGAATATTTTTAACACCCACACTGCAATGGCGGATGTCGATAAACTGAACATAGACAGCATCATCCAGCGCCTTTTAGAAGGTAAGACAACTATAACTGATCAATGTAATATGCTACAATAACCGCGAAACCGGGAACTCAAGCTAACAACCAAGCGATGGCTACTTCATATTTTACAAAACGTGAAATTATACGTTTGATTTATTCCAGATACATGCATGTTCTATTATTCAACATACATTTGCGTATGCTAATGAATCCAAACACATTGCGCAATGCGAAATGAGGCAAATAACCTTTATTTGTCGCACGCAAACGTCAACAGCACACATTGTAGCGCGAATAAGCGCATCTGTTTACCTTCTGCCCCTGAAAATGATGATGAATACACGGACGATGTAATGAAAGTGAAGACTTCGTACATCCAGATGTTGATATTTTAACATTTGCCTTTGAGTAATTGAACAAGTCCCAATAGCTTCATAAAAGGGCCTCATTTTAAAGCATCGTTGAATGCTTTGGTTAATCTCCCGCTGTACTTTATATTATCTCTAATTGTACAAGAAATAAAGACAGAGCCTCATACATCCTTGTAAAAATGTATGCAAAAAGGGTTTATTATTATTAATGTATCATAATCTTTCCACAGGTAAACGGTACTCAATAGAAGAGCATATTCATCCTGTGTATTCAGCAGTTTCAGTTTATAGTTACAGTAAACTAAAAAGCCACCATTTTTATTTTATAGGGTATAATAAAGGTAATTTCTTTTTATTGTTGAAATTACATAGACACTATCCGTGAGAAGCGCACATAAATGTGGCAAAACCATGCAGAGCCGAGACATCCTGCCACAGATGCCTGGTCTTAGTTGTTAATTACATATTTGTTGTTGTTGCAGTGAGAGGAGCCAAGCCTGGTAAGAACGTGCAGCTGCAGGAGAGTGAGATTCGTGGATTATGTCTGAAGTCCAGGGAGATCTTTCTCAGTCAACCCATTCTCCTGGAGCTCGAGGCCCCGCTCAAGATTTGTGGTAAGTTGAGTCACATGCCTTCTGCTTATCTGCAGATTTATTGTCTGCTCTAGAAAGTATGAATAATTAACTGTTGTTGTTGTTGTATGGCAACAAGGTTTTAAGATAAATACTTCAATGTACATGTCTACCAACAAAAGTGGAATAGAAAGCTGTAAAAAATAAACTAAACAAAAACCCACAGTCCCCATATACTTGAGAAGTTTTTTCAGGTCTGTGTATAAAAGTGTAAACCCTGGAAAGTAAACTTATCGAAGTAAATTCAAGTAAATATGAGATTAATAAGTAATATTTAATAATGATGGCACTTTGTTTTAGGGGATATCCATGGGCAGTACTATGACTTGCTGAGGCTCTTTGAGTATGGCGGCTTCCCTCCTGAGAGCAACTACCTGTTTCTGGGCGACTACGTGGACAGAGGGAAGCAGTCTCTGGAGACCATCTGTCTTCTGCTTGCATACAAAATCAAATACCCCGAAAACTTCTTCTTGCTGAGAGGGAACCATGAGTGCGCTTCAATTAACAGAATATATGGTTTTTATGATGAGTGTAAGTAATATTTTACTACCTAATGCAATTCACCTGTGTTAGGCTGGTTATTCTCTTGTTATATTCTGGTTATGCTCAACAGTTTAATGTAGTATATTATATTTATATATTATACTTGTTCGGAGGGTCAATGTACAAATCAATTCAATATGTTGGTCCTGTGGATGTTGATGTATTTTATGATTTACAACAGTCTAAAAGTCTCCATCACTCAGACACCAGGACATTTTTATCGACTTGGAAAGTGTTTGTGCAAATGGTCTTATGCTGGATTTAACTCAAAAGCAACACAAACATTCGTCTCAGGTCACACAGTTCTCACAATGGGCCTCCAGCTCTGGTCCAAGTCTCTGGAGAAAGTGCTTTTCTGATGTCATGAGTATCAGATGTATAAGTCACATGAGATTGACTAGTCAAAATATTTTATAGCTCCATGATTTTGGAAAAATTTTCATACAACTTTTGGCATAACACTGAAAGATGATGAAAGTAACAGAGTAGCTATCACAGTATTAGGCGAGTATCAGATTGTTGCACTAAATCAATTACTGCATATAAACAAGATTTATGTCCCATTGTTGCCACTACATTAGGGATGTGTCACATGAGCGGTTTTACCCAAGCCTCTGATATGAGAAATGTTTTAATAGCAAACGTGTAACATGTCTACACATAATTGTGGTTCACTCTGCGTCTGTATTTTGCGTAATGAAGGTTGAGCAAGTCTGCACATGTCAAAAACAGACACTAGTACGAGCCGTCCCCGGAACACTCCTGAAAGTTATATTTTTATGTCCTTAGGCTATTTTGAAATTAAATAATTAAGCTTACATTAATTACATTTCCAACAGCACATGTTCCTCACCTCGTAGTAGTTTAGTGAAATGCACTTGTATTAACACTGAAGCACTGAATAGTTTGTAAGAAACATCATCTGAATTGTTGATTCTTATTTTAGGTAAAAGAAGGTACAACATCAAACTCTGGAAGACCTTCACAGATTGTTTTAACTGCCTCCCGATCGCTGCGATTGTGGATGAAAAGATTTTCTGCTGCCATGGAGGTGGGTGGTCGAGTTTGAGAAATACGTATTGCATTCCTGACGTAGTAATCAACTGAGATGACAAAATACTGGTTGGGCTTGTATGTGTGCGATCTGTATTTCCCCCAATATTGTAACATTGCATATAGTTTATATCTTTTGCTTTCTTAACTGCATTGTTGTCTTTGTGCTATTATTGAGATGAAACACTTAATTTTTTTTCATCTGCAGCCTTTGCTTCGGTCATTTATATTTAGGATCAATATTTCTAAGTATTTATATTTCTAAGTAGTTTACTATAACAATATTGCTGCTAAAGTTGTCTGAGCTAATGGCAATCTAGGCCTGATACGTATTTAGAAAATACTGCCTCAAATCATCAAAAACAGTCCTCATCCAGTATGAGCTCAAACACAGCAGGAACCAGTCTGTTTATCTTTTTGTCCCTAAATGTAGGCCTGTCCCCCGACCTTCAGTCCATGGAGCAGATTCGTCGTATCATGCGTCCCACTGACGTCCCAGACCAGGGCCTGCTCTGCGACCTGCTCTGGTCTGATCCGGATAAGGACGTCCTGGGATGGGGTGAGAACGACCGGGGCGTTTCTTTCACCTTTGGCTCAGAGGTTGTCGCCAAGTTCCTGCACAAACACGACCTGGATCTGATCTGCCGTGCCCATCAGGTGAACATGTGATAATTTATGTCATTTTTATGCCGTAACTGTCTTTAGTACTGACTGTTGTAAAGTGCTTGAGCCCTGTTTTAGAGGCAATGAGAGCAGAAGTAACACTATGATATTGTTATGCAAAACAATGTAGTGAATAGTCTATTTGATGAGGGATTATGGTTATTATTAGCCGCCATAGTGTTTTTGTGTTATTATTATTATTTGTGTTATTAATATTTTTCCCTCAAATTGTAACCTTCAGTTTATTACCATAAGTCTATATTTCTTATTTACTGATAATTGAATCTTAGTCAGTATGGTCTAAACCTTTTGCAGTGGTTTATTGTGTCTGTGGTTAAGCTCATAACTGGTTTGTGAATAGCTCAGTGCAGACTCAGTAACAGATGACTAAGTGCTACAGGATGAGTTGTTTTAACACCAACAGAGTGGCACATTAGCACTTACACACCAGAGAATAGTAGATTTTACAACATCTTGGAGAAAAAAAGAGATCTCTCATTTTGTGCTTCTGCTTAGCTTTTAGTATTTACTGTAAGTCCAATTATTTGTTGTATATAAATGTGGTAACACAGTCTGTTTCTATACAACACTAACCTGGTATGCCTCGTTTGCAGGTTGTTGAAGATGGCTATGAGTTTTTTGCAAAGAGGCAGCTTGTGACTTTGTTCTCGGCTCCGAACTATTGTGGAGAGTTTGACAACGCTGGTGCCATGATGAGTGTGGATGAGACTCTCATGTGCTCTTTTCAGGTAAACACAAAACTGGTTCTGTCTGTAATTTCTATCCAGGGCAGCCTTGCATTTCTCTCGCTATATACCGTATTTTCCGCGCTATAGGGCGCACTGGATTATAAGGCTCACTGTCAATGAATGGTCTTTTTTCTAACTTTTTTCATATATAAGGCGCACCGGACCATAAAGCGCATTAAGCAAAACAAAACAGTCAAACTTTATTAAATGCGTTCACAATAACTCAACATTGTTCAAACGTTAATGGTGTATTCACTAACTCTCAACCTTGTTCAGTTGAAACACGTAAAAATGAGATGGCCATTTTGGGGTCATATATAAACACTAATAATAATACACTACTAATATTACGGTGAAGCATAGTACCAGTATGTATTACTCC
>JAVQKC010001716.1:0-16602 GCA_036025475.1 Philypnodon macrostomus
ACAAGACACGTCACAGTAACATCACGTGACGCTTCCGACGAAGACTACAGGAAGTAGTCGAAACATGTAAAGCAGGTAAACAAAAAGCTCTCTGTCTCAAAAAAAGAACCTTGAAAACAGTTAAACTTAAGAAGACAGTATGAATTTTCACCAAAGTCCTGAGTAATATGTTTAATTTTGTGATAATCTGGGGGAAAAAATAAAAAGCTAATAAACAGATTTTGATATTTTTAAAAGATAACATAAATAATATTTTTTTAAAATTAAGGCACAAGGAACAAAATTCAAATTTTTCACATAAAGCTGTTCTTACATGACACACAGAGGTGGGTAAAAGAACTCTTACTCTGTCTAGATACATAGATACTCTATGGAGTACAATTTATTTAAAAAGTTACTCGAGTAAATGTAACTGAGTAAATGTAACTGAGTAAATGTAACTGAGTACTACCCACCTGTGGACGTAATGCCTAAACTATAAAATACCTTTGTGGATACGCCTAAACTCGTCTCTCCGTGTGGACAGCGCCTCAGATGATGGTTCAAGATACGCAGAAGGATTGCTCACTGCTCTTGACAGGTTGCCCCAGTAGTATCGGACAAATAGCTTAAATGCAGAGAGCACAATATCCTGATGGGGAACTCTTGTGTTTTTTTTGTGTTATTTTGTTGAAGGGCTGGACACGGACATCTAAACATAACAATGCAATATGAATTCAATACCCATTTAAATGCACCACTTAATGCAATACCTCTCAAGTATCAAGTGCAATTATTCTACAGGATTTGCATATTTTCTGAAAAAGATGCTTTTTCGGCACAGGCTTCAATCCATGGCTGGCTACTGTTTGAAGACAATGAGGTTTGTTTGTCTCGGCTCCATAATTGAATACCATTAAGTAGAGCCTCATCGTCAGGACATGGTTTGAGCTTTGTTTAAAAGTACGTCAGCTTTTTAGCCCTGTTAGTAGATTGTCAGTGGAAACGCGTAAGAGATAGCCCTTTGAGAGGTCACTAATGCGCTCCAGCTTCAGCCAAAGGAGGAGGAAAAAGGCATGTTCAATATTTCTTTATTTTTATCTCTTTACAGTGAGCTCCTTGGAGATGTGAAGATGAGCAGGGCGGTAAGGGGAGAAAGAACTGAAACTGCAGCATGTTTAGGGTCTGCCTCCAGCCCAAAGGGCTGAAGAGGAACATTATAAGATCCAGAAGCATCCAGATGTTACACTCACAAAAGAACTACTATTGCCTTGGTTCCAGAGAGACCAGGAAGATACTAGGAAGAACTTTTGGATTGTCTTTAGTTTTCCTACACAAATGTATGGCTTTTAGTAAAGTCTATGAATACTTAAAATACTACAACTTTAGAGGGTACATTGGGTACACCTGGCCTGGAAGCTCTGACACGCCACTAAATATGGTGTTGTCTAAGTTAGCCCTAAATGCCAAAAAGTACAACAGCCTAGAGGTGGCAAACTGACACTATAAATAGGAAGAAACAGGTCGGGTAAAGGTTGAACTTAAATATTATGCTGCCTAATAGTTGAATCATTTGCAAGCCCAAACTGTCAGCCAAAGCAGGCTTGCCAACAGCCCACCCGCTGCTGGTGTTAACGATGCTGTACCATTTAAAAATAACTCCAGGATCACGTGAACCAACATCTCAGTTTTCAGCCAAAGAACCAGGATTTCTGAGCAAAGTGATAACCTTTCTTCTCACACATGTAACAATGCCTTACTCCCAGTACTCCCTCCCTTTATTTAGACTGTTTACATTTGTTAATAGCACCCATAGTATCTCATAGTCAACTCTAGGCCTATTAACTAGCCAATTTATGTGTTTGATGGGTTAATCAAAACATACATGCTAACACATATATAGACAGATACTCCATTGGTTGTCAGATGCCAAAAAAAAACCACTCCATTATTGCTAATGTGCAATCTATGGTAGCGCATTGAGTTAAATGCAAGAATAAACCCAAATTCATAAAGTCTGCTGAACGTTTTTGCCAGATTTGGATAAAAATGCCCTGTATACAGATCACAGCTAGACATCATTTGAGAAGCCTGTTTAGTTACATCTCAGTGAGAAATCATGCCTGTAACTATATGGGACTGGTGTCTGCATAGTTCATTCAGCCACCTGTCACACTGCAGTTTGTCAAACAACTTTCAGTTCAGGCTTCACACTTAGAGGGAAAAATGCCAGGGATTTTTGGCAAAAAGTGTTTGTTGCATCGATGTTGTTATTCTTCACCCAGACTGAAAGAAATTACAGTAGATGAAATATTGTACAGTTTTTGTGAACTTATAGATACAAAATGTTCTCTCTCTATCCATCATATATATATATATATATTCCCAAAATACAATAAAAAGAATTACATTTTGTTACTAGACTTTATTACGTTCCTTTATTACTTTATTACGTTTCTTCTAAAGTCTAGTAACAAAATGTAATTCTTTTTGTTGTATTTTGTGAATTTTTATGAAAAGTAAATGGATTGTAGCTCAGGGTCTCTTTTGTTCCTCAAAGCACTTAGGACCAGACAGTTTTTGTTGTTTGCACAAAGATGGTTGCGGAAGAAGTTTAAGGTTGTTGGGTCTACAGGAAGGTTGCATCTTGTGCTTTAAATCTGAGGTTATATTTTGACAATTTTACACAAACCACTTTGATCCTAAAATTTATACAACAGATAAAAGTACCTTTATTTGGCCCATCTGCTTTCACAAAAACCTCTCATTGTGTGAAGGACTTGAAAAACACCATTACAGGTAAGTCCATAACATTTTAACAACATGATGACTCTGTGCAGCAGGCTATCTTCACTGTAGAGCCATATTTTGGAAGATGTAATTCAATTCTCTACAAACCTAAACAAAAACACTACATACAGCAGCATACACTAACAGTTAGTCTGTGCACCCTCATGTTGAATTGCATCTTCTATTAGAATTTACCTACTGCTGAAAAAATATAAAAAAAACCCCATTGTGTTTGAACTCTCAGTCATTCCCATTCTACACCTGATTGTTATGATTACCCTGTGACACGACACATAGAAGTGCTGCCTGTCTCCCAAAGACCCAAAGAAGCATCTAATGTCACATCCCATTTCCGCTCACTCCGAAGGGAACGTCCACAGCTTGACACTTGTCCAGTCGGAGCTATCTCAAACCCTTCTCCTGCGGCCGTGCTAGTGCTAATCGCTCCTGACACCTCGCGCAGCTCCGACAGGGGATCACTCTTGCCTGAAAACAATCCCGGCTTCTTCCCAAATCAGCAACAGCAGCCTCCCTGTGCTGCCGCCTGTCGAGCCCATCTCAGGCCCGTCTCAGGCCCGTCTCAGGCCCCTAGTATCTTATCCTAGACATTACTTTCTGTGGCCTATTCTCTCTCTTGTCTCCATTTATCTTTGTCAAACGTATTCCGATGCTTCGGTCTCGCTCAATCTGTCTTCCTCCATCTTTCCCTCTCTCCTCCGCTGTGGGTATATCAGGCGAGCGCTGATGGGAATCTCTGAAAAGACAGAGCAGTGATTGCTGTGTGAGGAATTGTGTGTTTTTACCTAAAGACTCAGGTGTCTTTGGGTGATGCTGGTTGAGTGATTGATTCCATCAGCTTCTTTAGCTTCATGGAGAATGAGTGATTTGCAAATAGGATGTTTAATGTTTAAGGACTAAAGTCAGTGTTTACTTAAATACAATACTGGAAATAAAGAAAACTCTTGGTCGTGTTTAGAACATTTTATATCATGTACCGTACAGACAGTGCAGGATGGCTGTGGCTCAGGTGGTAGTCCATGGGTCCTTGGGCAAGACACTTAACCTGCCTTGCTTGAACATAAGAATGTGAAGTGGTCACAGGTGTGGCCATGGCCACAGAGATAGCTCACCACCCGTGTATGATTGTGAAGCGTGGTCACGTGACTGAATAAAAAACAAAACAGTTACATTTTGTATTCCAAATGTAAAATATGTCTAAATTGCATTATTTGAGAGCTATTAACTTATTAATAGCTTATCTTCAAACCTATAACATTTGCACAGTACTATATAAATACTAGTGTGATTAAGTCTCTGCAGGAATGTCTGGATTAAACTGGATGTACAGTATATGTATGATTAGACACATCTTTCATTGTGCATCAACAGAGAATCCACTGACCAAACACCACTATATTGCACACAAACAAGAATGGCCTTGTTAGTTATATACAGTTTATATAGAGAGAGAGATTTAAGACAAGAAGTCTCATGAGACAAGTCGCTCAAAAAAATCCCATTTATTTAAATGTATTCAACAATTCCAAAAGATAAGATAGACAAACATGTCATCGAGTTCATTTACAAGCTGTTTGTTTCTCTCATCCATTGTTGAACTATTATCCAGGCCCCGCCCACCACTGTATAGAGCACAATCTCATTGGCTGCTGAGTAAAATATCTATCTGTCATTGGCTGTAGCACAGAAGAACTCTGGAGGAAGGGTAAAAAGATGTCACTATGGCACGGCACATGCTAAAATACAGTCACACATACATACACACACAAACAAACGTGCAGTCCTAATAGGCCCAGTCACTCATTCGGTCATTTTTATCTTAAAGCAAGCTGTCAGGCCGTCATGTCGAGTAAATATTACCGTAAAGCCTGTGTGTCTGTGAATGCAGCTAATGAAGGGTTGAGTCACTCAAACAAGAAATTGCCCACCCATTGTTACAGTGCATAACATCTTCAGTGCCCAACCAAGTCTCACTTGAGACGAAGACCTTTTTGATTGAGCAAAGGGTTGTTGTGAGAATGGTTTATCCGTATATACTTGAAGCTTTTTCTCAAATATGCAAGACTGTACTAACATTACCTTAAAAAAATCTGGGAAACTGATTGCATCAAAATACTCTTCAACTCAGACTCCGAGTAATACTCACCGCCACGGAATCCAGCAACTATGGGCCTTAGGAGGTACACCCTGGACAATGGCCAGTTTGTTGCAGGACAGACACACACTGACATGGGAGGATTTTTTTCATTACAAGGACCTATAAATACGAGGTCCCTTAAGTGAACCAATTTGTTTATCATTTGAAGATAACAGATGTTCTTTCTTGGTATTTTAAGGCAATTATCCTGGCTGTTTTTTTAAGCAAGGTTAACTAGTCCAATTTTACAATGTACAGTGCAGAATGTCCTCTCCACTCAAGCAAATATTGTCCAGCCATGAAGAAAAAATACCGCCCACTTCTGCTAAAACAGTGAATCTTTTGGACATCTCTTCCTCACATAAGACATCTGACAAAGCGCAGTAAAATAGATATTCACAAGGGACCAATAATATATTCTCTTTTTTAAAATCTCACTTTTCTGTAGATGACAATGTATATAAAATAAAATGGACAATCTATAATAAGGAAGAAGTAGTCACACAGAAATATGGGACAACACTACGAGTCCATTGAGTGAATAGAAGATTGATGTCCACTTAGAGCTTGTGGCAGGGTTTAGTTGCTAGCTTTCTGTGCATTGAGGCAGAAGAGAAAAAAGAATGTTGTGACCCAAAAAAAAAATATGCGTCCAACATTTTATCCCAGCTTTTTGTCCTCAATCGCTTCCCATCCAGACTCTACAACTCGCTTTGACTTGATGGATCTATGAAGCCAAGGTGTCTGTGATGACGGGGGAAGGGGGAGGGCAATTGGGAAAACTAGAAGCATTCTGGGCTTGTATCAGGGTGTCCCGAAACACTTCCAGTCCTTTCTCTGTCAGTTTCTGGGTGTCTGTTAGTCCATATTTAAGTGTGTCCTTAGTCTGCGTATAGGATGAAACCAGAGAAGGTGCTATACTTGTTGTTGTTGCCACCATGTGCTTTGCCTCCGTCCAATTTGATATAGACCTCGTCCCCGGCGTCCAGATGGAGAATGACGCTGTTGGAGGCGTAGTCGTAGTTCTGGTCGGCGTCCTGGGCGATGGCGCTGGCACGGACCTGGAGGGAATATATGAGACAAACAGCAAGCAGAAGAGAGTTAACGTCAAATAAGAGATGATAGAAATGTAAATATTCATCCTGAAGCAAATTTAGTTGGAATTAATGGCATGGGAGAATCCACATTAATGGGTTTTACAATACATCTTTAATGTGAGTAATAGTGAGTAATAGTGAGTAATAGTGAGTAATAGCTCAACGGGATGTGAAACAATTAATGGAGAGAGCCCCAACCTTTCAGGAGGTCTCATGGGTTGCCAGGTCTCACAAAATCAGAAGGAAAACCAGCAGTGACCTACATTTTGACTAGTCTAATGTCTACTGACAGTATTATTTTGCAATGCACTGGAGTTGTAAATCTTATATAACTTTATAGTTTGTTCATTTTTTTTGCTGATTTTACCTTTAAGTTTAATTTGATTATGTAATAAAATAAAAAATGCATATACATCATAATTCAACCTTTGTATGCATTATTAAACAGATTCGTCTAATTATCAGTGTATTCACATATGGATATATACAACTAAACCATATGCTTTAGTGCACGATCTATTCCAGCCCTTAATTTATATTTTGACAATGATTACTTCAAATTTGCCTGCACACAGCTGCACTCTTAGACCTTGACAAAACAGGGATAAGGTTACAAGACATTTTACACATTAAAAAGCCATTAACACCAACACAGACTATAGAGCAGAACACAACATGAAAAATTAAAAGCTATTATCTTGGCAGAGCTAATGAAGGGAGAAGAAAATATGTGGAAAAGTGTGTATCCAATTTAGTATGTCATGCCAGAATGTCACAAAACTGAAACACCAAAAACTAAATAGTGCATAGAAATATATCACGTGATCATAGTCAAAAAGTTTGACAAAAATGAATGACTGGTGTCCAGCAATTGCTCAAACGTCCGATTCAATTGATATTAAACAAACAAGAACAAACGGGGTCATTCAAACCTTGGGCTTTTCTGTCAAACAGATTTATGGCTTCAATCAAAACAGTGGACATTCACAGAAGACCTCAAACACAACCCCCAACAAAGGTCCTGGACAATAGAAAACTCAACAGCACAGACCACTCAAAGGCTTCACACTGGAAGGAATTACTGAAAAATAGATCCGAAATGCATTGAAGTTCAGAGTGTGTCAAATGTAATAGACAATAATAGTAGAAAATGTATCAGAAATAATTGGGATTAAAATCACACTCAGCAGGTATTTATATTGACAAAACGATAATATTATGGAATCACGTTGGTGCGCGTCCACAGATCCTACGTGTGAACACAAGAACTCAAAAACGCAATGCTGGATCAGTTTAAACTTTTACATACAACAGGTACATACCATAAAGACGGCGAACTGGATTGAGTTTGGTACTTCTACAATGAATGACAATTAAAATTAACTAATTAAGGTCATGAAGCACTTTAATTTACCTTGATGTCGGGGATGACAGCGCAGGCCTAGTTTATTTGGTAGACATTGTTACCTGCTGTAAGTATCACATTATCTCAGTAGATTTGTCATGTTCATAAGTTCAAGACAAACCTGAACACACCAAGCATCACAATGAAGAAGAAATGGAATTGAAACATCGGTTTGTTGAAGCCAGGTAGAATGTACTGAGATTTTCACAGTTTACGGGGAATGGTTTGAAAAAGGTATTGTATCTAGTGAGCAAACGCATGGTTGATACTAGTGATCAGGGTCCAGAAATAAACGGCAACATTAGCTCAGATAACCACTTGGCCTATACACCTCAGGTGCCAATTTATTAGATACAATTACTACCTAATCAAGTATTACCTCCACCATCTGGACTAAGTTAGCGTACCCTTAGCAGGAAACAGCAGTGACACCAGATAAAGGTCATTTGTTGGCCACTGCCTGCTACAGCTGAGGAACTGGGGCCAATTAGATGGAGCCGTGCACAACAGTGGTGAACTTCCACCTCTGTTCGACCGAGCGCCGCCCGCCTTTGGATAGTGACATTCTGTAGCATCGACAGCCAAGTCCAGCTCATGGCTTTAGTGTTAAAACAAAATGGGTGTATCAAGACAGTAACCAATTTAGTGTTACATTTATTACAGTAGTTCAGAAAGGTGATTCCTGCAAATAAGCAGGTGTCATGGACAACCAACGATGTTAGCTCTTAGCATTCATGTTGTTAACACTTATATTAGTACTTAATTTATGTTAATGCAATATTTATTTAAAATATCTCCTGAAAAGGCCCTTTAAGGCCCTGTTTCCCCCGATGACCACGCCCAGTTCACTACTACAACCATTATAAACAATAGAAGGCAGGAGCATAGCAATATATTGTCAGGACAATCTAAAACTACCGTCCAGATGTTAGTGTTTCTGCCCACTTGTGCTAAATAGCCCAAACAAAAAGACACTGTATTGAGCCTAACTTAATGGAATGGGATCGACCCAAAAAGATCATTATTTTCTCTCGAGTTCAAAACAAAACAGTGTATATATCCTTTAAAATAGCCACTGGTTAAAAAAGCCAATTAGTCACTTAGTCTGGTCAGCAAGGTTGAATCAAAATCAATGGTTTGTGTGCTTTTCTGTGGCTCATTATCAGGTCTCTAAAGCCCACTTGGCTGGACTCAGCTTGTAGTGTTAAATCAGATTGTGTGTGGATATATTATACAGTAATGTATGTTCTACTACTGTGACTACTGTGAGGGGGGCCCATGGCAGGCATAGTGACCAAAGTGGAGGAAGAAAGTATATATATATATATGCTATATGCTAGTCGTACTGTATGTTGAGTTACACTGTGGAGGTTTGCTGGTGGATACCGTTTACCGGTTAAATTGTACCATTGTAAAGAACCCTTGCGTTTGAGTTTTCCCTACCTCCCTTAAAATGTACAGATTTATATTGTATTTCTTTAATTGTTTTTTTTTACAAATAAAGCTAAGTATGCCTTCTTTTTGTGGGCTTGAGTAAAATTGAAATTAAGGGAGACAATATGTGTTTTTTTGCTGACTATATGTCTGATTATGCACAGAAACAGCATTAAGTTGGTATTTGGTTCATTATTAGACAAAAAACTATGCTGTCTTTGCAAGTTATAGATCGGTGTTTGAAAGAATCTAATTTGTTTCAGTAGCTTGTGCATTCTCTGTATTCTGTTGTTTGCAGAGGAGGTGTCTAATTCCCACAAAAGCTGCTATAAAGAGATGGATTACAAAAACACTGCTAACATCTTAATAAACATATCATTGTAAATAAGGTTCAGATGTTAAAAGCCTGTGATTGAAACCATATAGCTCTTAAGTGAAGTATGTCTCGTGTTTTTCAGACGACACAACGCTGATACCAAAGAGAGGGGTCATTCATCCCTCCTCCAGCTCAACAGCAGAAAGCCTCTAAGTGTTGAGGTGCCATATGGGTGCCACTTTCCTTTGAACCGGTGTGCTACGGTATGTGGCTAATACTGCATTAAGGAACATCTTCTAAACAACCGCTTTTAAACGGTCTGAGCACCAAAGCTACTTCAGCTGACCTCCTCCAGATAATAACACACTCCTTATCCCACGCTCTCGCCATTCACACGCTGCTTCAAATGGAACGATATTAGAAAATAAACCCAATGATATTTACTCAGTTTAATGCATGAACTGTAGGACCACTATCCAAACAGAAGATACTAAAAAGACTTTCTCAGTTTTCATCAGGGGCGAAAGGATTGATTGACTTTGAAATATCTCAGCTTAATAACTAGAAGCACATTAAGAACATCACCAAAAACATCAAGTATAACTTGGCAAACTTTAGACATATTAGTCCATGTATTTAATTTGTGGTGGCAAATGTATGTTATTGAAATGTGTGGATATTGTAGGATTGTTTGTTGAGTGATGTGTGATTGTCATGTTCAACCCCATTGACAAGTCTGTTTTTACCAATTTAAATGTGAGATGGGGTTGATATGAACTGCGCCCTGCCAAAGGGACTGCAGATGTAAATGAGACGAAGGCTAACTCTGGTACAATGCATCAAATTACAATATTTATGTTATATTTTTTACACAGAGAAAATACATGGTTTTAGCTTATTTTGGGGCCAAATAAAAAAGCACACACTTCTGTGCCCGACCACATTAAGTATATTTGGGTCTATTTGACCACACAAGGGGTCTAAATAAATAAATAAATGAATAAATTCTCATAATAATATTATTAATAATAATAATAACTATCAAAATAATAATTATTATTATTCTTATTTTCCTTTTTAAAAAACATGGCATTTTGTTTTATTCAAGCATGTTTGAGTAATCTGTATTACTGTATGCTGAGGAGCTGACCTTCTCAGGAGCCAAATGTACTTGTGTAGATTGGTGAAGAAGCCCCAACTTTAGTGATTGCGGTCAGTAAAGGGACATGCTCCTTATCTAAGTTTTTCACAAAGCAAAACAACAAATCCCCAGTTTGTTTGTTAATAATGATTGCATTCTCTAAGTTATAAAATGTAAAATATAAAAGGCCAATGCACAAGATCAAGGACAAGACAAGATCAAGATTGAGATTTGATCATCAGTTTTTTATATCTTTGTTTGGACAAGTAAATTCATGAAATCATCTGAGACAGATTGTAATTAAAATCACTCAGCCCAACAGATGGACTTAAGAAGAGATCTGAGAGAGCAGTGACTTAATAAACCAGGAGCTGTAAGAAATAATATATATTTGATAAGAAATAAAGTAATTCTGCAGAGAGTTGTTAAGATGCTGCAATAATGTTATATGAAATATTGTACTTTTTTATTGTTGATCCTGGTGATTAAATTTGGCACAGCTCATATCGATGTGCAAACACTGTCTCCTGTTCTAATCTTCCCGATGCAGCGTCCAGTGCATATTAATATGAGCTGATGTGCCCCGAGCAGAGAAAAGTCAACAGTGCCTTATTAGAGGGTGAGCTCTCGAGAGGGTGAGAGAGAGAGAGAGCAGGTGATGACGACTCCAGAGGATTTGTCACACGGGATTTTAATGAAACTTTATCAAAATATTGACTTTGAGGGTGTTCACAGAGAGAGTTAGATTAAGCTAGCTAAAATAAGTGATCCAGCCACAATAGGGGCCACAAGCTAGTGCACTACTTGTGCCTATCCCAAGCCTGGATAAATGGACAGCTTTGCATTTGAAAGTACCAAAAAAACAATAAAAACATGGTTATATCAACATGCAAATCAGGGCACATTATAAGGCAGATTAATTGCCGTGGCAACTGTGGCAGAAGGAAAAAGCCAAAGCAAAGAGAAATAAAAGTTAATATGTATTTTCTCTATATTTACACTTAGATCCATTGTCAATATTTAGCCGTCAAGCATTTCCTAACATCTCCAATAACACACGCCTATAGACTGTCTCCTGTGTCCGCCCTGACTCAAACATGCATGGTGTTGACTTCTCCGTTATAATGAGGGCCATATGGGAAATACGCGAGTGGCCCCTGGCCCTTCTCATGCAAAGATTTCTGTTTTGCCCCTGACATTTAGCTGATATCCACAATTATCCACTGCTTCTTCTTCTTCAGAGAGAAATCAGTGGCTTCAAATGACTCACACTTTTCTACATAAACTTAATAACAGCTCAATCCCTCACAACACAAAAGGTGAACGTGGCCAGGGGTGTTATTAGGACCAATAACATTGAAATGATCCCAGGCACAAAAACAGTATTAAAGCAGGCATAAAGCAGATATATTTACTATGTCTAAACCAGGACTTAAACAGGGTCAAACAGGACTAAGACTAAACCAGAAGTGTAAAAGAGGATTAAACCAAGTCAAACCAGGGCTAAAGCAGGTATACTGTAAACTAAACAAGGTCTAAACAAGGACTAAGCCTGAGAACCAGGATGAACTATGACTAACACGAGAGATACAGTTGTTAATCTGGTCTATTTGCCTAAACCAAAAACAGTAATCAGGAATAAGACAGGGCTAAAGCTGGCTTAAACTCGGTATACAGACTATAGTCTGAGCTATAGGTCAAAACCCAGGACTAAGCCAGAGTAGAGTGGTGTAAACCAGGAATTTACCAAGTCCGACCCTGGGATAAAGCAAAAAAAACTACATCAAAACTAGGACTAAACCAGGACTAAAATAGGACTAAATTAGAAAAAACAGCACTTAAACAGGTCTAAACCAGGACTAAACCAAAAATACCTCACTGTTTCTTATCTAGCCAGTGGGAGAGCATGAATTGCCAATACTGTCACATTAGTTAGCCAAGCTGACAGTCTCATACAACATTTACACTGAATCCTTGTGTGATGCATTTGAGAACAAAACTCTTAAACTATGATGTACAAGTGCAGTGCCTCGGGGTGACAAGGAAGCAGAAAAAAAGGAAAAGAAAAGCAGGCTTCAAGTTGAACAAAGGTGTAAAAATGTCTCAGTAAAAGTGTTTTTTTTCCAGACTATGCTCCAAGCAATGATTGTGTTTCCAGTGTGGGAGCTCCACCGTGGATCCATGTAATTAACTGTTGGTGATGAAGCAGGCAGAGGAAAGAAAAGACTGCTTGGCTTTCAGGTCAAAGTTGATGCAACCCTTTTTGTGTCTCTGATTTCTTCGAAAGGATGTTTTGATCTAGTATCAGTGTTATAGTCAGGACTGTACACAGACATACTGAGGTTTTCAAGGCAAGGTATCAGGATGTTCGTGAAATGTTTCTACTTGAAACTGTATCATGTTTGGTCTAGAGACAGATTAGTGAACGGATTAAGAGCTAGTTCTGACTTGGTTTAGACCTGGTTTAGTATATGGCCTATTTGTTGGTTTATTCTTGAATTAGTCCTGATTTAGACCTGGTTTAGCCTTGATTTAGTCCTGATTTTGACCTGGTTTAGCCTTGATTTAGTCCTGATTTAGACCTGGTTTAGCCTTGATTTAGTCCTGATTTTTGGTTTAGATGTGTAGACCTTAGCCTTTTTAAGCTCAATACATTAAAATAGTTGATTAATAGTAGTCCTTAGAATACATACATTAATAATCATACACTAGTCAAAATCTTTAACTTTCACGTCATTAAAACACAAAATACAAAAAAAAAATGTGTTAAAATACAACCAGGGGCCAATCATTTATAGATTATTTTGCATCTTAGAAGCATTCTGTCAAACATCCAACTTTGTATACAATGGAGGTTCTGTTACCATATCCCCAATAATGGAGCAATACTTGATCATCTCATGACACTAGCTTCACCTTTAGCATCTAGCTCCCATGCACACAGAGGAAGTCAGACAGAAGAGGAACAGCTGGTGCAGTTAAACCAGGAAGCCTTTTTCAAGATGGCAGATGGCAAATCTCCTGTTACCATTTCATCCCTCTTATCATGTTTTATATTGAAAAATAAACCTGCATCACGCTGGAAAAAAACGATGCTTCCAGACACACACTTGTTTGTTTCACTTTCCCTTTTTTGAATTGATTGCCTTAAAAACACACACTTGAACTCAGACTCTAAAATGATGAACAGCTATATTTACTTAATGAGTTCAAATATTGTGTTGTCAGCTGCCTTGACATTTTGAAACCTTCTATTTGTACATTTGTCGCAGGGCTGACATCGAGACAGACACTGACATACAACCATTAACTCTCACATTCATTCTGGCATTTTTTTACACCCTTAATGAAATACTAAACCTATTACCTTGTTAATCTGTTGTTATACATTCATTGTTTTAATGGATTGTTAAAATATTAAAATATTTAAGTCAGATTTTACAGTACATGAATTTCAACATCTTTCACAATTATAAGGAAAACAATCTTACTAGTCAATAGTAGTCAATTAACAACTTAGTCCTGGTTTAGACCTGTTTTACCCTGGGTTTAGTAGTTCTTTAGTCCTAGTTTAGTTGTGGTTTAAGCTTGGTTTAGACCTGGTTATCTATGTTGAATTTCTTTGTTACAGAAGCAGGTGAAGTAACTCGATCACTTTATGTGTGTGAGGATTGAAGACTAGGCTGGGTCTAAGCTGCTATTAAGCATGCAGTTCACGGCCACACTGTTCAAACACAATTAGACTCCAGTACACTTTGATTTAAGGAGGACCAATAGACTCGTTGATCCAAAATGGAGGCTCAACATCAAGTCAACAAATCCCTGTCACAGACGCCACAGACATGCCCTTGTCAGAGCTCTTCTAACAAACGTTATTGGCTCACACGTTCTTTTTCAACATTTCAATGAGATATCTTGATGGGTGTACACACGTTTTCACATGTTTCCCCTGGTTTAGTCTTCATTTAGTTCTGGTTTAAATGTGGTTTAGACTAGATTAGGTTTGGATAATGTTTTATCCCAATTTTAGACAATTTACATTGACTATTGACATTCAAGCATTCAAACATATACAACTTCCTATTATATTTTTGATATTTTTGGAATGTATTAACTAATATTGTCATTTTATAGCTTTGAAATGAAAAGTAACATGCACACCAAGCTACTGCAATGCTGATTGTACTGAAGGGCCATTAACAATATATTTTACAATGTCAGCTGAGGGCCGTATGAAACATTACCCTGTGCCACATTTGGGCCCCGGGTCACAGTTTGGTCATGCCTGCTTTAAAGTGAAGAGAAATCAGTCACTATACAAGCCATGCTAATGTAACACAGACCTACAATCCTACTAAATTGGCCCACTCTGAAAGCAATGCCAACAAGTCATGTGGAACATATCCTTCACATATTACTCTCATGATTGACAAGCGTGACATTGTTAAGGAACTGAACACGTTCACACTTATATGTGTCACGCCGCGTGTTCCTCTGTGCGCAAAGTATTGTTCAATCAAAGCCATCATGCTAACACTCTTCAGGAGGAAGACTCTGCTGACTGTCACCTCATTTATCAAAGTGGATCCAGTTTAGACCTGGTTTAGTCATGGTTTAGACCTGGTTTAGTCCTGGTTTAGACCTGGTTTAGTCCTGGTTTAGACCTGGTTTAGTCCTGGTTTAGACCTGGCTTAGACCTGGTTTAGTCCTGGTTTAGATCTGGTTTAGACCTGGTTTGAAAATGTATTTTTTTTACTCAGTGTTCTCACGTGTCTCCTTTAGGACACTCCAGAGTATCTGCACAGAGCTGCAGAGATCAACCTGGTTCATCACTTAAAGAAACTACAGAAAGAGGGAAAGATCACACTGGGTACGTCACAGAAGGTCTGAGGATCTGTTCTGGTGAAGGTCTGAGGATCTGATCTGGTGAAGGTCTGAGGATCTGTTCTGGTGAAGGTCTGAGGATCTGATCTGGTGAAGGTCTGAGGATCTGATCTGGTGAAGGTCTGAGGATCTGTTCTGGTGAAGGTCTGAGGATCTGATCTGTTGAAGGTCTGAGGATCTGTTCTGGTGAAGGTCTGAGGATCTGATCTGGTGAAGGTCTGAGGATCTGATCTGGTGAAGGTCTGAGGATCTGATCTGGTGAAGATGTTGAGTCTGATCCATTCATTTATGCTCCTCTCTTCATCGTCATTTCACTGAATCTTTGTCAGAGTTCATGTGAATAAAACACAACATGATAGTGTTCAGTGTGATGATGAAGATGAGTTTGTTAAAGGTTTGATGAAGACTCTGATGAAGAGCAGGAGTCTTCTGGTGTCTTTAAGAAATGATGATTATATTCTCAACACATCCCTGTGAGCCTGTAATCATAACATGTCTGTATTTTAGTGAAGGACTCCTCAAACTCCAGATGGAAGAGTAACCTGTGAGTCTCAGGACGTACGTGCATGGATCCAGTCTCGAGTGAATGAGGGTCATTTGTGGATTGATGAAATATGTGATCAGAGAGTCAGCTCACATACATGAACCCTGTTATTAAGGCCTGCGACATGTGTAGAGGTTAAAGGTCAGAGGTCTTGTTGTGAACATGTACATTTGATTAAATTGTGAAGCCTTAAACAACTCTGAGACATAATTAACTAATAATTAATGATTAATTAATAAGTTCAAGGAGCTGGGTTCCAGAGCCCAAGCTATGCGTAGAGGTGAGCCTGACTATCTCTAGCCGGTACCTCTCAACCTCCTGCACAAGCTCAGGCTCCTTCCCCCCCAGTGAGGTGACATTCCATGTCCCAAGAACGAGAATCTGTGTCCGGGGATCTGGTTGCCGAGGCTCCCGCCTTTGACCACCACCCGATTCACACAGCACTAGCCCCTTATGATTCCTCCTGTAGATGGTGAGTCCACGGGAGGGCGGCCCCAGGTCCTTTTTATTTTTTTTATTTAACCTTTATTTAACCAGGAAAGCCCCATTGAGATTGCAAATCTCTTTTTCAAGGGAGTCCTGGCAAGACAGCAACACAATTTTCCATGTAAATGACAACAATAATAATAATAATACATCAATTTTATATAGCGCTTTTCACAACTACTCAAAGACGCTTTACACAAGGAACACAAACAAAAACATAGAATGATTAGTGGGAGTTGAATGCTTGTCTGAAGTGAGTCTGAGGTACGACTGTGTGGGGGGAGAGAGTTCCAGAGGGTGGGGGCGGAGATGGCAAAGGCCCTGTCCCCCACGGTACGGAGCTTGGATTTGGTGATGGGAGTAAGGAGGTT
>JAVQKC010001720.1:0-10488 GCA_036025475.1 Philypnodon macrostomus
AATCAATCAATCAAGATTTATTTGTATAGCGCATTTCCAACAACTAAATAGTGCACAAAGCGCTTCACACAGTGCAACAAAATACAGAACATACAGAAAATGACCACATGCATACCATATATAGACTTAGTTTAGTTCTGGTTTGGTTTAGTCTTGATCCTAACTAATTAAAATTTGATATATGAATATAGATTTTATTCTTGAGTGCAAGAAGTTTTATTACAGCGAACCTGTAGCAGAGAGCATATAGTTCAATGACCTTCCCGTGTTCACAGAGCACTCAACCTGCCCTCTGTGTCAGCTCAGCTGCTCAATATTTCATAATTGTTCCCAGAATTTTGATTGAACCTCTTAAATCTGTAAACTATTATGCAGCTTTAATTGTTATATTTAGGCTATATTTTGTTAATTATTCACAAACTATTCTCATTGTCATTTTGCGTAAATATGGGGAGTTGTTTTAAGGCAGCCGTCGCTAACGAAATGGAGGCGACTGGAGGCAAGTGAGTTCATTTTACAAAAAGTAGATTTGTGGTGAGAGACAGAATAATTCTGAACATACAATAAAAAAAAAAAAATATTGTGGTCTTCAACATTTCTTTAAGGACTTCTCCAGTAAAACCTAAAAATCAAAATGCTAACTAATGTGTACATTAATGTGTACATTAAATAAACACACAATGTGAGGTACATTCACTAATGTTTCCTACCCAGGCTCTGACATCACCTACATGTATTATAGTCTTGCCTCCAGTTGCTTCCTTTCTGGAATTTAGAGCTTTCTATAATCTGTGTATAGCCTGGTCAACTGCACTTTGAAGTCAAAGTTCACTAATGAAGAGGGTCAATAAACACTTGTATTTGCATGTCTGCTTCTGATAGCGTGACATTAGCGGATACCGTTTGGACTCTAAATGTAAACATTGATTAATGACATAATACAAGAATAATAAGTCAGTCAAAGGGACATCATCTGACAAAGGTGTAACAGAAACATTTTAATAAATGAAATAAATACTCCATTACATGCATGATCAAAAACACACAATACTATGGGAAGTCTGGTAAATAATAGTGTAAAACCTATGGCACACACTCACAGCAGCTTTTTAACCAATTCACACGTGTTGTAAAATCATGACAATCAGCCATCACAAGGCGGCAGTGAGGTAAACGATTCAGGTTTGAAGGGTGCCCAGAAGGGTCAAAATAGGTCACATCCAGCGTGACACAAAACCCTGGGGAAGGGATTGAACTTCTGTTTTGACACAGGTGAACTATATATCTCTGCATACCACACGTATCAATGAACTTTGGGAAGGCAAATAATGAAGAATTGATGTGAACCTAACAGTAATGCCTCAGTCCTTTTCAGGGATCCTGCTTTGGTCAAAATGTCATAGAAATGTCTAGTTTTACCATATTAATATCACTATAAACAGTACTCAATGAAACCAACTTTATAATCCAAGTGACAGTTCAGAAGTGTTTAAATACTATAATTTTGATTAAACGTATAGTAAAACTGAGGAGAAAGTCTGGATTTCAAGTTATTAATAAAACACAATGAAACTGTATAGATCGATCTATAGACTGATCTGTTACGTATCACAGTGTTACTTTATGTGACCCATGACAAAACAGAACATTATAAGAACAAAATGGTTTGCAGAGATACAATGAAACATTTTTTGACAAGGACCCTATAGGAATTACTGAGACAACCCTATAGGAATTACTGAGACAAACCTATAGGAATCACTGAGACAACCCTATAGGAATTACTGAGACAAACCTATAGGAATTACTGAGACAACCCTATAGGAATTACTGAGACAAACCTATAGGAATTACTGAGACAAAACAAGGATATTCTAGTCTTTGTTAGGCATGGGAGGATCACAATATTAGAACCACATCAATCTCAAAATGTCAGTGTTACTAAACCATTATCAAAATATTAATGTCCAATTTATGGCATGTTTAACTAGGGCTGCAAGATATTGTAAAAATGTGTGATGAACATGTCTTTATGACGCATAAACATAAATTTGACAGTAGTAAAAATTCTATTTTAATTTACTGTGAGAGATTGCTTAACCCTGTAGGTAAACCAATTTAACTTCATTAAACTTCGGCTTTTATTTCTATATTTGGTCATAACATAAACCAATTTAAGTCTCCAGAATCTATTGCAATAAATGTGGTTTCTTGCGATGCCATACAAATATCAAACTCCTCACATTACATTTCATCCCTCACTTCCAATATTTTTTGCTTGAGGTCATCATTCCGTCCCATGCCTATTCTTTGGTACAGTATACTGTCAGTGTGGCTTTTCCAAATCTAATTCACAGAATGAGAGTTGACTGGCGGCAGAGTCCGTGGTGAGGACCGTTCCCTCAGAGCCTGAGTGACCAGCGTGCACCCGTCCGACACCGCACAGGCCGAGTTTCGCAGGCGCTCTCTGTAGTCGGCCATTTTGGAGCTGCTGTCGGGATGCTGCGCTACATCCCTTAACCCTTGAGTTAGTAAGACGCAAGCCGAAACAACGCTCATAGCCCCTCCTAAAACCGCTGTCTGTATCCCTTTCCCTTCCGAGGAGAGGCTAGCGGCTCGGCCCAAGAACTGCGGCTCGGTAGCAAAGCCGACCAAAGCGTTGACCGACTGGACTAAGGCGGCGCTGAAAAGCACGCATCGATTTCGAGTCAATTCACTGGGCTGCGTTTTCACCTCTTTGACACATGCTAAAAATGCCGTCCCACTTGTGGCTATGCTTTTAACGCTCAGCTTGAACTGCTCTTTGGCGAAGCGTTCCCGGGATCTTTCGCTGGCCAGGGACGAGATGTCTGTCAGAGTTTTGAGATTGGTCGAAATGTTTTGCGAAAGTTCCAGGAGAAGTTGGGGCGTGAGGTCCGAGATGGGCGTGACTCGTAGGATATTGCAGCTCTGTTCTACTTCGTGCCTGCAGCGGGTCACCTTATAGCGGTCGACCAAACCAGGCAAACACGGCTGTGATCCCAGGGTTTCCATCGCTGCAAGGTACGCCGCGTGTGCCGAGCATTCGGTCAGAGATACCACCAAATCGGCCATTTCCAAAAGCCGATCGCCCACTTCGGTAAAACGCCCCATGTTGAGTTGACTTTGGATGTCATGGGTGAGGATAGAGAGCTCTTTAGTTCTGGCGATAACCGTGTCCCGACATTGGTCAAAAGTGTCCGCCAGCGGCACCCCATCAGACGCCATGACGGGCCGGGTTTCGCTGGACAACAGTAAGAGGTCTGCTACAAGCTGCATTTTGATTTTACATGAGTCACATATAGACGATAGCCTCTTCCTCTGCTGGACACTGCCGCTTGGTGTGATGATTTGTGCCTCACTTGCAGATTTCCCGGATCCACCACTCGCCATAATAAGTAAAATGGTCGAGGAGAAGGGATCCAACTGCTCTTCAGTTATTTAGAGTCTTTGCTGCTGCATTGTGCTGTTTAAGACATGTCCAAAAAGCACTACTATGTACAGCGCATTCACAACAAAACACTGGCCCAACAGTTAGCTTTGTGTTCCTTCAGTTATTCGTTTTCTCAATGTAAACGTATACAACTACATTGCTGCATGTTTTAAGTACTACTTAAGTATTTCCTGGCTTATTTGCCTTAGTTTTTTTTTAACATTAAAAAATAAAGCTAAATAACAAAGATACTACAAATGGAACAAAAACGTTCAATGAATGCCCTGAATAATCTCATTCAACACAAAGTCTTATATATATAGTCCCATAAAGATTCACAGGAATTAAAAATCATCACACAAAAACTGCAGTGCCTTAAAAATGCCTGTAAAAGGCAAAGTGCAGGGTGAGATTACAAAAGTCTTGAAATTCGAACACATTCCTTACAATAACTCATTAACTCTGCGACATCTTCATAAAAAACGAAAAAGATACAAATAAAATAGCCTATAGGCGACATAATATCATTTAGTGAACTGAAAAAGTAGCTTGCATGAGCCCCGTAGTCTGGTCCGACTTGTTCCCACTGACTGTGACCGGCTTGGCGTGTTCATGCTGGCTTCAAACAGGGCACCACCCGGGCAACTCTTCGTGGCAGCGTCAACCCTTTGGTTTCCCTCTAGCACCATCATTTCACTGCTAACTCCAAAGTTAAATCCACTGTCAACACAACTTCACTTTTAATCCACTTTCAACCTCTTCTTCTTCAAACTCTGCCCTGGGTCACAAGTTTGCAGTGGCTCCTCGGGTCGCCTAGACGCCATATGCATCGTCAGTCTGTCCGCCCTGCGCTTTCTCCTCCTCGGCCACCACCGCGTCTCAACCACGGGCCATAGAGCGTGGAGCCCCGCTTTTTCTCCATGGGGACTCGCCTCACCTCTACATTCCGACTGTTTGCCCTCAAAATATCCACTTGTTTGTCTTGGCAGAGTGTGGCACTGGGGGGAGACGTAGCGGTTATTCCCAGAGATTCAAAACGGGGTAAGTCTATGAGGAAGCGGGGAGGGTGTGGTCCGGCCAAACGGCTCCTGGTCCCAGCCAAGTGAAGTTTGTAGCAGTGCACCGACACAAGGGTTACGTTTACCCAAAGCAGGGCCAGTCCATGTCTGTGGGCCGCCCTTTGCCTCACTCGGAGACGGAAGAGTCCGGTTACATCGGAGGGAGCCTTCCAGCGGACTCAGGACTTTGAGGAGAACTCTGCGCTGCCATGAGACTGTGCGCGCCTGCGTCAAGTGCTCGTCGACCACACCGGAAGAACCGCTTCACAATAGAAAATTAATGTTTCCTTTTTGTGCTCAAACGTGCACAATAGTTGAAACTAGATTGTAAAAATATGTATGGCTACAGTCGATGTTATTAATGTTATAGAGGGGCTTAGCGATATGTTGTGGGTCAAAATCCTTGAATGACAAAACTCTCATAATAGGCCTGACATTAACTGGCCAGAGTGGCTTTAGTATTCTTCAAAAGTTACTGTCCATAATTTCAGTGTGTTTTCCAAAAGTACGTGTTCTGCTTCAATGTTTTAATTAGATTTTCCATTGTTAATAAGATATGATATTAAATATAGATTCTAAAGTAGTTGGATATTTTGGGTTAGGGTTAGGGTTAGGGTTAGGGGTTAGGGTTAGGGTTAGGGTTAGGGTTAGGGGTTAGGGTTAGGGTTAGGGTTAGGGGTTAGGGTTGGATGAATTAAAACCTAATCTATTAAAAATGTACATTATTTATGTAGTAAAATCCAACTAGACAAAGTGGCTAGTGATAGTTAATATGTCATAATCAAAATCCACCTGCATTTGACTAGTTGGCTGGTGGTAATGTCAAGCCCTGGCTATTACCCTAATTATGTATAGGCCGTAAATCAGTGAAACCAAGTAGGCCTATCTTTTTCGTAAAAACATATACAAAGAAACATAAAGTATGTGTCTATGGGCCTGGTCTAAGTCTTTGTCAGGTCTCAGAGTGTCTCAGGGGGTTTGCCAGCGCCTGTATGGACTGTTGTTGTCAGTGGAAGCTGCAGCTGCACAGGGCACAGTGCCATTGGGTGGAGTCGTCCTGAGAGGAAACATCTTTGATCTTCATGACCTAATGAACCCAGCTGGCCCTCACACGGTGTTCAGTTCAGTCCAGTTCTTGTGCTGGTTTATCACAGTTGTGGCCCTATTTACAACATGCTGAGCTTTTACATTTATCACTGCGCTTGTGAATGTAACATAAGCACATTTTTGGGAGGATTACAAATGGGCTACTGAAAAATAAAAGCTTTTCTTATGAACCATAAACACATTTTATAAATTGACATAATTATTTTTACTTATGATAGAAACACACTGTTTGTCTGGTTTTATTTTGAAAGGTCCCGGTTTTTGGTCCTCTGAAGCCCCGCCTTTTTAGTCTTGTGACCGGCACATGTCTCAGCCAATCAGATCGCTCCATCTGTAAGCATGGCGGCGGACTTCAGGTGGAGATGTGCAGTGCTCTTTCTCTGCACTCTTGTGCTTTGTGTTTTAGCGGCTGAAAACAAAGATAAACCCAAGAAAAAGAAGGACATTAGAGACTACAATGACGCGGACATGGCGCGGCTCTTGGAGCAATGGGAGGTACAATGCCGGAGTAGTTTTAATACAGAGAAGCAAGGGTATCAGCCGGCTAACTGCTAGGCTAGCTTTATAAGACTGATGCTATACGGTTATTATGGTATTTTAAGTGCCCTGGATCTAACAAGGAGGACATACTGGATACCCATAAACTTCTGAAGACAATCAAAAACGATAACTGTCACTGTATTAACTATATTATTAACTATATTAACTGTTGCTAACCGTTTTCAGCAGTGTTCATTTAGACTTGGTAAGTCCTGACGTAAACCGAGTACTAACCCGTTTCTACATTGGCCTATTTTAGTCCTCGGTTTAGAGCTGGATTAACTGAAGTGGGACTCAGACAGCCAGATATTTCCTGCCTGGTACAATAACGTGCTGTTGATGTTTTGTGTAGGAAGATGATGACATTGAAGAGGGGGACCTCCCCGAGCACAAACGATCTCCTCCTCCCATCGACTTCTCCAAAGTGGACGCATCTAAGCCTGAAGACCTCCTGAAGATGTCCAAGAAGGGCAGGACCCTGATGGTGTTTGCCACAGTGTCTGGAGACCCCAGCGAAAAGGAAACCGAGGAGATCACAGGGCTGTGGCAAGGCAGCCTCTTCAACGCCAACTACGACATTCAGAGGTTAGACTTAGTCATTCTCAAAACTACTTCCACATTTTAGTGGCTTTTTACAGGCTCTTAATTAACTTTAGAATGTTTATTATTATTATTTCAATTCTCAATAGCATCCGTCTAACCTACTCTCTCAGGTCAACAGCTGCTTGTAAGAACAAAAAAAACTACTGACCCCTATAATCAGTAAACAGAATGAAAAGTGCCTTGATTTTATAGTGACAGACCATTAAATTCAATTATTTTATATTAGTCTGTTGGATTTATATCTGTACACCATTTACCTGAAGGCAGCTCATTGCGAAGCAGCAGCCAGACTATATAAAGTAAAATGAAATTACTGTATATTGTTCTTTCCTTTCAGTAATGCTCTGTCTAACTATATTTGCATTTCATCTTGGTCCTGTAGGTTTGTAGTGGGTTCCAACAGGGTCATCTTCATGCTACGGGACGGTAGTATGGCCTGGGAGGTCAAGGACTTTCTGGTGTCACAGGACCGCTGTCTGGATGTGACCGTGGAGGGTCAAGTCTTCCCCGGGAAAGCTGCAAACAAGGATGATGCTAAATACAAACAAAAAAATGATGCCAACGTCAAGAAGAAGAGCAAGAAGAAGACTGAGAGCAAGAAGCCAGACTTGGAGGGAAACTCCGCCAGTAATCTCAAAGTGGAGCTGTGATGTACGGTATCGGACACTTTTAGAGCACTATACAATTTACTGAAGACAAAATGACACGAACTTGACAATATCAAGCTCTGAGTGACTGTATTGGTGGATCTCTGTACCCAAGACAAACATAATTAGTGACCCAATTTTGTTTTTTCATATCAACACAAGACTCAAATGGCAGGAAAATAAAGGTATTGCAACAGTGTTTTTGTTCTCTATGTGACAGATATCTACGCTGTCAAAATAAGCGTCTGGAGATATAAATAAATCTGATCATTTTAATAAAAATGAACTGATCATGGCATAACCCCGATTGGGTCATACATTTAGACCTGGTTAGTCCTGGTTAGGGTTTTTCATAATCATCACCAAATGTAACTGTTATATATTGTATTAATTCTCAACAGTTGTCTAAACTAATGAAGGAACTATGTTGTTTTCTCATACTACTGGGGTCAGTTATTTCTACTTTTGATACTCTAAATACTTTAAACTATTTGTATTGGTGCCATGACAATTATTTGCCAAATGCTCCCTTTATACAGTATAATACTTACTATACACCTCATTGTGTTGTGTGTCTGAAGTTCAACACCATACCTTGGTGAGGATGATCTGATTCTCAAAAGTATTGTCTTAAAATCACATTTTCACCTAAATAAAAGCACTTTTAAATTCATACCGAATGAAAGAAGTCAACCTTAATCCCATTGATCAGATATTGTTTTGACTAAATATGAAAATAAACTTTTTATATATCTGTGTATTTTGTGTGTTTTTGAACAACAGTCCTTGCCTTGAAAGAATCTGTCCACATCAATTCCATTATAGATTAATAACTGACCTCATATGGTTTAGCCTGCTTACTAATAATTTACCAAATGCCATCCAGGACTTGTATGTAATGATTCAAAATTGCTCTTGTAAGGAGACGCAGGTAGAGTTCTATAAAAGGTAATCAGTAACACTTTATTTTACATATGACTACATTGTATCTACTTCATTAAGTACAATGTAAAACACTAATGAACTGTAATAACATGTAACTACCATTCTGTATGTACAATGTGGTTATACAGTGTATTACATTGTACTTAAAGAAGATACAATGTAGTTAAGGGCTGTGTAAAGTAAAGTGTGACCTGTTAATCTTTAACTGACATCAGTGACTAGTTCCCCTTTCATCTCTGAGCTGAGTCATATCCATTATTTTCCTGGAAAGATTTTTTTTTAATTTCCTACTCATCTATAACTTAGTACAACCACTATTTAGTACTGTAGATGAACCAGGAAGTGATGATATGATAAAGCTTATACATGTCATTGAAAATATAAATACATATATATAAATTAGAAGTTTTTTTAATTATATATAATCAAATCTATGAAACTTTCTGTGATTTGTATACTTTATCCAAACTTAGGGAAAAGGTTGGAGTTTTATGCCTCCATAGTCATTTGGCTCCCCCTACTGTTAATAACTGTTAATAATTCACTACAACAACAGCTCTGTTTGATCTGGAACACAGTGTTTATTATAAAGCAGCTTCTTGGGTATGACAAATACTGGGGACAAACTTTTGTATCTGTTCACCTCAAAACAACTCTTCTGCTCCCGAGGTGGTGAGATGGTTCTGCTCCTGAGGCGGTATAGAGAGTGAGATGGTTCTGCTCCTGAGGCGGTATAGAGAGTGAGATGGTTCTGCTCCTGAGGTGGTATAGAGAGTGAGATGGTTCTGCTCCTGAGGTGGTATAGAGAGTGAGATGGTTCTGCTCTTGGGGTGGTATAGCAAGTGAGATGGTTCTGCTCCTGAGGTGGTATAGAGAGTGAGATGGTTCTACTCTTGGGGTGGTACAGCAAGTTAGATGGTTCTGTTCCTGAGGTGGTATAGAGAGTGAGATGGTTCTGCTCCTGAGGTGGTATAGCAAGTGAGATGGTTCTGTTCCTGAGGCGGTATAGAGAGTGAAATGGTTCTGTTCCTGAGGTGGTATAGAGAGTGAGATGGTTCTGCTCCTGAGGTGGTATAGAGAGTGAGATTGTTCTGCTCCTGAGGTGGTATAGAGAGTGAGATTTTTCTGCTCCTGAGGTGGTATAGAGAGTGAGATGGTTCTGCTCCTGAGGTGGTATAGAGAGTGAGATGGTTCTGCTCCTGTGGTGGTATAGAGAGTGAGATGGTTCTGCTCCTGTGGTGGTGATGGAGGAGAGTAAAACAGTTTATTTGTGGATTTATTTGGACCAGGGAAGAACACTTTACTTGGATTTGTAGGAAGTAGCTTACTGTAAGTGGATGCTACAAAGACTATAGGCAAAATAACTGGGGCATCTTTATAACAGACTTCCATGACATGCCAGTGGTCCCAAATAATTCTTGTTAGAGAAATAATTTGAGTGCTATTTAACTGCATTTGAACTTGAGGAGGTATATAGTAATAACATGTCTGCTCCAGACTCTTGTAGTCATTAAATGCAGTGTAGAGTAGTGGTGCTGTGTGAGGTGAAAGTCTTGTGGAGAAAGCTTTATTATGCAGACTGTGGTCCAATTAGGCTGAGCCCCAGGCAGTGCTGCTTTGCTGTATAGGCTTCTCAAATGAGGATAAAGAGCCTAAATACAGCTAAACCAAAAACTGTCCACGGAACAGCGGGTGGTAAAGTCTCGACTCACTCTGCAGCTCACCCACTATTTAATATAATATCCTACTGAATAATGTAGCACAAATCTACATGTCTTCTGCATGTTGAGTACTAGATTCCTCCCACTGTCCAAAGACATGCATGGATGTTGGTGAATGTAATTTGCCCATAGTGAATAAATGTGGGAGTGAATTGTATATGTGTCAACCCTGTGATTAACTGGCCATTGTACAGAATGTACCCCACCTAAGGCCCATTGGCTTAAGGCTTACATTGTTATGGGATATCTTTACATGGCAATGCATACATATAATACTATAATCTCATTTCACATTTTGAATGATCTGAACAAGATAAGGCTGTATGTTAAAAAATGTGATGATGTGAAATTCTGTTCCTTGTGCCTTAATTTTAGAAAATATTATTTACGTTTTTAGTTTATCTTTTGAAAATATC
>JAVQKC010001731.1:0-10345 GCA_036025475.1 Philypnodon macrostomus
GGTCTTGTTCACGAGTGAGGGAAGGATGGAGAGTGAGATTGACAGGCGGATCGGTGCAGCCTCTGCAGTGATGCGGTCGTTGTACCGGTCTGTCGTGGTGAAGAAGGAGCTGAGCCGAAAGGTGAAGCTCTCAATTTACTGGTCAATCTACGTTCCGACTCTCACCTATGGTCATGAGCTTTGGGTCATGACCGAAAGGACAAGATCTCGGATACAAGCGGCCGAAATGAGTTTTCTCCGACGGGTGGCTGGGCGCTCCATTAGAGATAGGGTGAGGAGCTCAGTCACTCGGGAGGAGCTCGGAGTAGAGCCGCTGCTCCTCCACATCGAGAGGAGTCAGCTGAGGTGGCTCGGGCATCTGTTTCGGATGCCCCCTGGACGGGAACGCCTTGGGATTCCTCCGGAGGAGCTGGAGGAAGTGTCTGGGGAGAGGGAAGTCTGGGCGTCCTTGCTTAAACTGCTGCCTCCGTGACCCAGCCCCGGATAAGCGGAAGAAGATGAATGGATGGTTTAATTTTGTGGTGAAATTATATGATTTTCTTGCAAATGTGACTTTTGCTTCAAATGTAAATATGATAAATATTTTATGTTTCTCAAAGGGAGCTGAAAAATTCAATTAGAAAATTATCGAAAACACTTTCTCTCAGTTAGATCTTTCCTTTAATGCAAAAAAACAAACAAAGCTCATGTTATTATATCGGCGAAAACATCGTGTCGCCGATATTATGGAATCACGTCGGTGTTCGTCCGCAGATCCTAGCTGTGAACGCGATAACTCAAAAACGAATTGCTGGATCAGTTTCAACATTTACACACAGGTGCATACCATAAAGACGACAAACTGTATCGATTTGGGTACTTCTTCGATGAATAATAATTAGGTAATTAATTAATAACGGGCCAAAACTGTGAACGCAATAACTCACAGTTATATATATACATCTTGCTGTCGGGGACGACAGCACAGGTCTAGTTCACCAATGCAAAGAGTAGCCCAAAAGATATACTTCCTGTGGTTACTCTTCAAGGAAAAGAAACAGTTAAAACCTTTAAATATTTGGGCTTAGCCATTGATGATAGTCTCAATTTCAAGTCACACGAGGAGCATTTAGTTCACAAATGTAGATCTTTTACATTAGAAAAGGTTGTTTTTCTTTCACTGCAAAAAAAGAGACTTGTTGCAGTAACATTTTGACCATTCCAGGATTATGGAGACATTATTTATATGAATGCTCCTATAAATACACTGCAACTGTAAAGCACACCACTGTGAGCTGAATTGGCTGACCAGCACTTGACACTCACAAACACAAACACACTGGTACATATATATAAATGTATTCTGAGTCTGCTCCCTTCATAGCTCTGTACATACATTAAACAAAAGACTGATAGACAGTCCTTTCTCTGTTCTTAAGATTTGTATTTATGTTCTGTTCCTGGTGTTCCCACAGAAAGTGGGAAAAAAGCATTTGAATATTCTGCTCCCTCAACGTCATAATCTCAATGGGACTTTCCCGGTTAAATAAGGTTAAATTTAAAAAATAATTATGCATGATTAACTTTTCTGAGCTTTTTACCATGTTCTAATGTTCTTTATATCCTTAAACACATACTCAAAGTTTTGTTGTTTTGTTTCATGTTTGAATAATTAATTATTTTGAGACAAAGTCTCTCCGGGAGCTGAAAACAGATTCACTACACTGTAAAAGTTATTCTAACGTCATTATATAATTTGTTTTCACATAAAAACGTAAAGTAAAGTAAAGTGTAGAAATTAGCAGTAAAAAGATCTTTAGTGAGTTGTAACAATTCAAAACATTAAATTGTACTTAGATAACTAACCCTAAAACTTAGGTAAAGATTGCTTTACTGCTGTTTCTTTTACGCTTTAACTCACCACATTTAGTCAGTGTAACTTAGAAGTGTGAGTGTGAAAACAAATGATAGAATAAAGTTAGAATAACTTAATTCAATAATTTTACGAATTACTTCTTACACAAATAGGGGAAAACCACTCCACTCTAGGAAGTGCACAAACGAACCCAGGGAAGCATTGTAGCTACCACCATTTAACAACATATCTGTTTGGAGAAGATGTGTTTGGTTGTGAGGGTGAATGGTTTGTTCCTGTCCCTAAAGAGACGGGTGTCTAATCAGAGCTTGTGTTATCGAGTCCAAGTGGGAGCTCCACAAAAAAAGATAGCATTAGATAAATATTGTGGGTTTGATGTTGCAAAACATTAAATTGTAACCTAATAAAATGACTATATAAAGAGACCTCTTTTACAGCAGCAATAGAGTGATACTTACTGTGGCATCATCCAGTTTAAACTCCTTTTGGAAATTAAAGGTCTTGGCCGAACCCGGTACAACGGCATTTAGCATCAGCTCTCCACAAACCACGATCCTATCAGGGCAGATAGACTGTTACCACATTCATGTATCTATACAACCCAGGTAAATAAAGTATATCACCTGTCATATGTGTGGTCGTTCTGGTTACTGCTCGTGGTGTCCACATCATCATGGATAAGCCAATGGTAGGACTCAGAGCGGATTCTGATCTTTTCCAGTTTTTTCTTAGAGAGATATCGTCCATCCGCATTAAAATCACCTAAAATGATGATATTCTAGAAAAAAAAAAAGAGTATAGCCAAGAGGTCCTATAACCAGAAGGTTGTAGGATGGATCTTGCTCAAAACTGTGCCTTACCGTTGTTGTGTCCTTTGGCAAGACACTTAACCCACAATGCGTAAGCATGAATGTGGTTGTGTGATTGGTGTTTGGTGGTGAGGGCCTAAAAATGTGCTATATTTAAAAAATTACCCCAGAAAGATAGCTGATCGCCTCTGTGTGATAGCTGATCGCCTCTGTGTTCTCAACTGGACCCCACCCCCAACCAAACCTGCTGCATCTCCTGATTCATCTGGATGTCCCCTTCTACTATCTCCTCATTCACTTGGATGTACCACTAAACCTGCTGCATCCACACACACATATTGAGCTCCCTCAGCACAAGGACCTCATCCATCAGTCCTGGACACATCTATAGCCTGTCCGTCCTGGGAGTAAATCCCTCTATCATGTGGTTCTCCCTAAGGTTTCTTTTTCCCATAATTGTTTTTTTGTTTTGTTTTTCCTTGCCGCGATGGAGGGTCTAAGGACAGGGGATGTCCCGGGACAGTCCTGTTGTTTGTGTGTTATTGATTGTCTATTAACTGTTTGCAATGACCTTGTTTATTGTTTATTGTTTACATGCATCTCTTTTGTGTCAACTGTGTTGTGATATAGGGCTATACAAATAAAATTGAATTGAACTGAAATAGTATTAGTGCTCATCCAAATAATTACTTAAAAAGAAATAAATACTGGGTACAACAAAAAGTACTGAATATAAGTGAATAAAATTACTTTCACTCTTACTATAAAATAACTCGAGCAATTGAAACTACCCTAATCTAGAACTTCCTCAAGTTACTGAGTAAATTTTACTGAGTAAATGTTTTGGCACTATATGATAAATCTATCTTATAAGTCTTTTCTACTGTGAGTACTCTTTCTTTCCACTTACGTCACTTGCCCAGTTGTCCTGGACAGCCTGGACCACATCATGCAGCTCGTCCAGCTCTTTCAGGGAATCTTCTGGTTTGGTGTGGACTGGGATCAACACTAGGTCCTTCACAACTGTCCCCAAACAGAGTAGAGAGACAGCATTCTGAGGCCACTTTATTAGGTACAGTACTGTTCAATTTATTACCAATAGTATAGGAGCTCTGGCCACTTTATTACAAATAATTTCCTAGTAAATACTCATTAGAAGGCTCAGCAGTGCAGTGGCCACTTTATTAGGTTAGTTAGTAGAGTAACCAAAGTACCTCAGTACACCACAACAATATACTGTTTACTTACATGATGCAACTAAAAATAGTGCAGTGCTTCTCAAACTGTGGTACAAGTACCAGTTCAAGTCTGAGAAGAGCTTGATTCTGACCAGGTTTAGGACCCAGGTGAAGCTAAAACTATTCCACCTGAGGACTTCTGGATAGAGCATATCTACAGAAATCTAATCTAAAATACATTTATTTTTGTACAGGTTTGGCTTATTTACTGCTCTTGTAAAAACATTTTTCTAATCAACTGGCATGTTTTAAAGTCTGGATTCTCCAGTTTAAGATTATAACAATTAAATTAGTTTACAATTACTTCAATAATTGATTAATCACGATTAACCCGACTTGTTGTTTCAGCTCTTGTTTAGACATTTTTAATTATTAATAAACTAAATCTGGTTAAGACTGGGTAGTGTCCTGGTTTTGACAGTGTTTGGACTAGATTGCCAGTTGCCTATGGCACCATCTGCTGGAGAGGGGGCCAAATTGCAGCACTTAAAAAACAAAAAACAAAGTTAAAAAAAGTAAAATTCTGACTTAAACCTGGTTAGGGTTAATCCTGGTTTATTCCTTGTTTAGACCTGTTGAAGTCCTGCTGTAGACCCATTCTGCTCCACTCAAATGGTAATTGGATAGACTAAAATTAATAATAAGTAGTATTTGGCATGAAAAGTGATATATTATACAAAGCCTTACTTGTTGAGGGACAGCTGAAGCGGAGAACAAATGGCTCTCGAGCAAAAACATCTGTATCTCCGACCTGGTTGTCTTCATACTGGTAACACGACTCCAGAGTCACCTCATCCTCTCTGTGCAACACAAACAAAAAACGTTTTATGATTCCAAGCTAATATTTAAAGTAATTTAACCAACATGAAAAGAAGTACCTGTAGAAGCAGACAAACTGTTCCTTGTAAGTGTCTCGTCCTAGAGGGAAACTAGACACCATCAAATATGGACGTTTCCTATTACAGCTGAGGAAAACATATTACAGGTTATAGACTTTATACAGGACTAAGATTTCTGACAGTGTGATGGTCTCATGCCAGACTAATAAACTTCTGGGGTATATCGGGACTCATTGCTTGCTTGTTGCAGTTCAAAGCTCACTGAGGTGGCCAATTTCCCTTTAACAAAACCCCCCTTCACCTCTGGACACAGTTTCTGGGTGTTTTTTTTTTTCAATTGGTGTCCCTCTTATATTTTTACAGATTGAATGCTATCTTTTAGTTGGATTATGTAGCGTTACCTGCAGTAAAAAGACAATTTGGGCTGAGGTAAGTCCGAGGGCCACAAAAATTGTGGGCTGCTTTTGACCCCCAGGCCATAGTTTGGACGACCCATAACAAAACAGATTCTTAAAAAATATGATTTATCAGTGACCATGAAGATAAAATATCAATGAGTGAAAATGTGGGACACAGCCTTAATTTGTGGGATACTTGAGCTGGAAATGCTGTGCTGTCCAATGCAAAGTGGGACATCTGGTCACCCTATATCTGCTACAGCACTTTAGCATGGATGACAATGTATGTCACAAGATTCCCTCACCTCAAACTGTTTAGGTTTTCAAGCAACTTCTTCATCGCCTTTCCACTTTTGTCCACCACCTCCAGCACCACCACCACACTGTACCGACTCAGAATCTACAATCATCATCAAGCACATTTGTATTATTAATGTTAGGCTAAAACCCGCAATAGATATATTTGATCAAAACAAACGTCACCTTGGTTAGATACTTGACCACTGTCTTGTCTGTGACCTTCTTGATTCCCAGGTTCTTTGCGTTGAAGGCTGCAATCTTCATTTTGACCTGAAAATTAAAAACAGGTTGTTTGTATTGGTGGCTAAACTGCTATACCACAACTTTATTTTTTATTTTTTACTCAAATAATAATAATCAGATGATGTAAATTGTGCATTTAAGGCCATTTAGTATGAAGCCACTCAATGGACTTTCAATGTATATGCCATTATGAATAAATGTTTTTTATTTAATTAAAAAAAAATAAAATAAAATAAAAATATATATATATATATTATTCACAAGGAAGATGGCCATGCAGTGTTGCAACAATTTGATGCAACTGTTTTTTAGTGTTTTTAACCTGATGTTTAAATCGCAAACACATACACAAATTTGTCTTTTGTTTCATTTGCGCATGTTTGAGTGATTATGATGATAGTAAAATGGATTCAACTATTTGTAATGTAAAAATAGGGGCAAACCACTCCTCTCTAAGTGCTCCTGCCTGCTCCTACACTGTCAACAGAACCATTGTTGCTACTTTGCTAGCGTACCACCATTTAACAACATGTCTGATTGGAGATGTGTGTTCAGCATTAAATGTGTCAAGAACTTGTTTAGATCTCTGAAGAAGTAAAGAGAAAAAAAAAGAAAGAAAATGGCACAAATGGTTTGGTCCTTCCTTAAAGACACAGGCGACTAATCCAAGTGCTTATTGTGTGTTTGATGTTCCAAAATGTAAAATGGTAACCTAAATGTATCCAAAATAGATTGTGAAATGTGCAAAAAAGCTTAATATGACCTTTAATTGAAACTTTGTCAGTTACATCATTATGTTCTTGTAGACCTCCATTATAGTATATATATATATATGAGAAAAGCTATAGGCATAATACAAGATGTGCATCAAATACAGAGGTGGGTAGATTAGCCAAAAAGAAGTCCAGTTTTTGAAGTAACGCTAGAACTCATTCAAATAGTGACTATAGGTTACCATAACATATACATTTACATATATAGAGAAAAATACATACCAAACAATGTCCACAGCGTATTGCCGAAAGTGAAGTGCAGACTCAAAGAGGAAGTTTCAGCCCATTATCAGCCCTCAACAGATGACACGCACTTCCTGAGCTCACCACAATATATCAAGAGCAACACAACAATTACAGTAGAAAGACTAGTTCAGTTAGCTTAAAGTAGTGGTTGTCAAATGATGGTACAGGTGCCACTGATGGTACAGTACATGAATGTTTTATCATTTTAGTTCTGACCAACCTGGCACCTCCTAATCCTGGTTTAGCCCTCATTTGGTCTTTTATTCAGACGTGGCTTATTCCTGGAGCAGTCCTGGTTTAGTCTTGTCTAGCTCAGTGGTTCTCAGTTGCTCCTGAAAGTAGGGCAGGGGGGCAGGAGTTTGACGATATGAAACAAAAACCAGGACTAAACTCGGTCTAAACCAGGACTGAATCAGGTCCAAACAAGGGACTTTTCTAAAGCACAAAACAAAGAACCAGACTTACCTGTAAGAGTGACAGGGAGAACATAGATTCCAAACTCACCTTTAAATGTTTAAAAAGTGAAGAAAGTATCAAACAAAAGGAAATTAAATTTAGCAACTTCAGGCAAATTAGAAATAATTTAACGACTGAAGCCACAAAGACATACATTAGACTGAATGTGCAAAAAAGCATAATATATGATCTTTAAGCTAGAATAACACACCACATGTAACATAATCCATTATTTATTTAATTACAAACAAATATGTAAAACATCCCTGGTTCTAAACATTAGAACTCAAACACATAGGGTCTGGTGAAGTCTGACTGAAATAGGCAAGTTCATTAAAGGCAAGTTCTCTATATTATAGTTCATCTTTATAAAGATGCTAATAGCTTTAATGAACCAAGTTAGGATCAGATGTTTATCTATAGTCAATGGGGTTGATTCTTTCATTAAGTTAATAAAATCATACAAAACATGTCTCCTTACTACAAACGCGTGGGCTCATTTTATGTAAACTGGTAGGAATGTTTTATAAACCAAGCAATATGAACTGAAAGTGATCAAATCAGTGTGCATGAAGAATTATTGTATCATATGTCTAAATCTGACATCTTTTTCTTTTAGACCAGTGAAATAATAGCTGTTTAGTAGTAGTCCCAAGGTTGATGTGCTGAAGTTTCTCTCTGTCATATGTTAGTGGTGGATAGTGTCACTGCTCGCTCTGCTGAGTGTCTGTGATGGTGGACACAGCTCCTTGGCCTTTACTGACGTCACTGATACATGCCCACTGGCCGTCAATAGACTCCTTCCACAGAGTTACCTACAGGAGATAGAAAAGAAAAAAGTTGGTTTCTCAAGTTAGTTCATCTCAAAAGGTCCTATACTATGCTACCTTTTTTTTTTAACAATATAATGTTGTTTCTACCTTTAATTTGTACATGTTTGTGCACTGTCAATAAATGCACCCAGAGAACCATTGTTGCTACCACCATTTAACAACATAACTGACTTGAGAAGATGTGTGTTCGGCTGTGAAAGCGAAAGGCTTTGTTTTCATCCCAGAATAAGTAAAAAGTGGTTGGAGTTTTTTTATTATTATTTATTTTAATTCCCATAAACCGGCACAAATGGTTTGTTCCTGTCTTAAAGAGATGGTGTCTAATCAGAGGGTTTCTCACCGAGTTCAAATGGGAGCTCCACAAAACAGCTTGTATTAGATAAATTTTGTGTGTGATGTTGCAAAATGTAAAATGGTAACCTAAATGTATCCAAAATAGACTCTGAAATGTGCAAAAAAAGCACAATATAGGACCTTTAAATGTAGTCTACATCCATAATCTGTATAGACTTGATTATGTTCCTTTGTACTTCTGGAAATAATGAATTCCAATTTCTAAAGCAATATTGTGATTGCAATTATTATTTTCCCATTGTATTTTTCCAACAAATACTGGTGTAGTTTATACACATATACATGTTTTGTAATTAGATTTGCAATTTGTGATTAAGATCACAGCAATTTTTAAACCTGAAAGACAACTTTTATTAACCGTTTCTGTAACTTCCAAAAGAATCATATGTCTGTCTGAATCAACATGTTTGTAGAGGTTCAACCTACAAGGTAAGTTTTTTTTTTTTTTTTACATACTATATTTTGTTTTGTGCAGGGGATATTATATCGCCTAAAACATTGCAGACATTGCGATTTTGAAATTGCGACCACTAAAATTGTCATTTGATTTCAGCCATATTCTCTACCATTTCCTTGCATTACCTTGTTGTCTCCTCCAGACACAGCCAGGATGTTGCCGGTGATGGACCAGCTGACGTGCCACACCACATCGTTAAACTTATGCAGCAGTTTGGCCGTCCACGTGTTTCCAGAGGGGTCATCACACGTCCAGATGAACACACGGCCGTCCTGGAAGAGAACAGAGGAATTATGTTACCTTCGTTGTCTGTAAACATGCTCTATCCAGAAGATCAAATATTAGAAAATGTCCCATTTATGCACCTTAGGCTTTCAGATTTTAAATTTAAAAACAAAACAATTGTTTATATAATATTATTGTATCTCTATAGTGATTATATTATTGGATATGTCCTGTAATTATATCGGCGAAACAACGATATTATGGAATCAGTTCGTTCCGCGTCCGCAGATCCCAGCTGTGAAAGCCATCAGATGTTCACCTGATGGCCTTCAGATTACCAGACCAATAGTTTGTGTTACAGTATCACATTAAATTGCACATTGCATTTTTAACCCACTAAACCAATAGTGTTACAACATTACATTACATATATATGACATTACATTACACTACATTATACATTGCACTTTCAACTTGTAAATATTTATTTTATTGTATATTTTTATATTGTACAGTGGTTTTGTGTCTGTGTTGTACCCCCTTCCTAGGACTACAGATGGAAATTAGCTATGAACTACAATCTGGTACAAACATCTCTGCCACTGTGCTTAATGTAATTGTACACTGTCCTAATGAACAAATAAATTAAATGAAATAACTCAAAAACGAATTGCCGGATCAGTTTCAACATTTGCACACAGGTACATACCATAAAGACGCAGAACTGCATCAATTTGGGTACTTCTTCAATGAATATTAATTAAGTAATTAATTAATAACGGGCCAAAACTGTGAACGCAATAACTCAAAAAGTCTATGCTGGATCTTTTTCAACTGTACATATCATCAAGATCCTAGCTGTGAACGCGATAACTCAAAAACGAATTGCCGGATCAGTTTCCACTTTTGCACACAGGTACATATCATGAAGATGCAGAACTGTATCAATTTGGGTACTTCTACGATTAATATTAATTAATAATGGGCCAAAACTGTGAACACAATAACTCAAAAAGTCTTTGCTGGATCTTTTTCAACTTTTGCACACAGGTACATATCATGAAGACACAGAACTGGATTGAGTTTGGTACATCTTCGATTAATGACAATTAAGTAATTCACAAATTAATGTTTTGATGCACTTTTATTGAGCCAATAATCCTGCTGAATTTTGGCAGAGAGCAATGAAACTTGGTACAGTGATTCTCCACAGTGTACCCAACATAAAATATTATTATGACCCCACCCTACAACAAACAGGAAGTTGGCCATTTTTAATTGAATTTGGGAGGTCAGGTATATTTGACAGCCTCTAACGT
>JAVQKC010001732.1:0-20265 GCA_036025475.1 Philypnodon macrostomus
ATCTCGATTGCCTCTCTGATCCAGCGGGGGTATTTGTTACTAACATCACGTGACGCTTCTGACGATGACTACAGGAAGTAGTCGAAACATGTAAAGCAGGTAAACAAAGCTCTCTGTCTCACAAAAAGAACCTTAAAAACTGTTTAACTTAAGAAGACAGTATGAATTTTCACCAAAGAAAAAACTTCCCTGTTTTCTGTTTCTCCTCTATTTGTGGTCAGCTTTGTAACTTCGTGTCCATGTGTAGCCTCCCTAAAGCCCATAGTTGCCGAGTCATCCACAATCCATAACAGGAATAAGTGGAACAAGACGAATGAATGAGACCTCATGGCTTAGTCTATATAATGTATCTATCCGTGCCTGTGTCTTGAGTCAGTATTTCTTCCATTAAGTCTCATGCATGTGTCTTCAGAATAGATCTCGGCGAGCGGTGTGATTGAGTGTGGAGGGTGCTGGCCGTCCTGCAGCATGGCGCGTTGAAACCGAGGTTAATTGGATTGTAATTAGAGCGGAGGTGATTAATTGATAGCATCTGTAAATTTGGATGTTTCCATTGTAAATGTGACAAATGAGAGCATGGCAGGCCGGAGGAGGAGATGGAGCGAGCGAGGGCTGTGAGCAGAGGGAGGGGTCGAGACATGATGATGAGACACGCAGAGACAAAAGGACAAGGAAAAAGTATGAACACGAGACTGTCAAACCAAGTCGAGACAGGTGAGATAATATGTCATTGTAAAGGGCAATGCTACCTTAGTTTATAATAAGAAACACCATTATATCACTGTAAAAAGAGATCAGTTGGCTTACATAAAAGAAATGCAGGTTTAAAGGAACCTCATTGAATATTAACTTTAAACACATGCTAGATATATATTATAAAGTGAGCAAACTGCTAAATAAAAGACAATTAGAGACCATAAAAACCATAAAAAAACACACTACCTATATTTTCAGTCCCTAAAATGCAGTGTTCAGACATACAGGCATGTTGGATTATATAGAACATTAGTCATTATCGCCATCTAGAGGACACAAGTTATGCCTTTAAACTTTTGGTTTCATTTAAAGTGTTTGATTTGTTATTATACATAAAAGGTGAACGTCAACATTTATATAGAACATCAGATAGCGGGTTAGTCCTTAGCTGTGGCAATAATAGGCCAATCCAACCATGCTAACTGTGCCACCATGCCAACAAATGTGATTTCTGATTAGATGTTTACTCCATATCACCGTGGCACAGCACATGGCAACAAGATGTACAACTATATACACCAAAAAGGGGAATGCATATGCTATGAGGGACTAGCTACAAACTTCTAAAGTAAACTAATTAAACAAGTCCAGTTTACCGTACATGGTGAAGTATGTTTCTATTGGCTTGCAGTCACGCTCTAGAGCAGATTCATCGTTCATGTTTTTGAATGAATCATACAATGCTATTGTTCGTGTAGCAGGGATGATAAGAATCAAGATGCTAGATTACGTTGGTATTGTCAGTGTCGCTTGATACGCTACATCTTTGTCAGTTTGCTTTTATACCCATGAATTCAGTGCTTTTAATCCCCTTGATAAGATTTTCAGGAGGAGGGGTTATTGTTTTAATTTCTTAATTCATTCATTGATGCATAAATACTATTTGGAATCGATTATCAAATTATTTAATGGTGTATCACTTACATGGCAAAGTGACATGGGTCTGAATCCTGTCCAATTTAAAACTATTTTACATAACTGTATCTAAAATGACAGCAATGGTATGATGTCTGATTGATTCTGTTTTTTTTTTAAGTTGGTCCTGAAGCTGCATATGTTGATATTATCTCCATTTGTCTGTCCCCTCAAATTCATAAGAGAAAAATGATAACTGACCCGGTTAGGTAAGTTTGGGGAATAAGCGAAGTGAGTCATTCTTCAAATGATTTCTCATTTTCAATTTGAAGGCAGCTGCACACCAGAAATTGTTGGCTACAATTTCTTAACAAGCAAAATACAGTGAATTTTACAAACGAAGAAAGGTTCTACAATCTTTCTTGAAAAATGGCGTTTCACAATCAAAGTTAATCATTACCTCCACCCAGTTCGTCTGTCTGTTGCAACTACTAAACAGATTTGGATAAAATAGTTTCAATTTGGGTGTGATCCGAAACATCGTCTGGATCCAGGATTTTTTTAAAGAATGACATCTGTTAGCAACTTTGTTCAAAGTAACTTTACACAAAAACTACTGAACGGATTTGGATTACATTTCAGGGGAAGACACGGGGGACGACATGACCCGGCGGCACGGCACGGGGGGGCGGCACAGCATGGGGGGGACGGCACGGGGAATGGAGTTTGGATCCAAACATCGTCTGGATCTAGGAATTTTTTAAAGAATTTTAGTAATTTTAGTAACTTTAGTCCAAAAGTACACCAATTTGGATACAATTTTCAGGGAAGGTCAGGAAGGACACAAGACACAATCAGGTGCATTTGTTGACAGTGCAGGAGCAGGCAGGAGCATTTTTGACATCATTTAAAGGTGAATGCCATTTTCAGTTCTTGGAGATGACTATAGCTCAACATAATTCATTACTTAAACATACCTGAATTAAACAAAACACAAGGTTCAAAGCTCAGAAAAGTCAATTTTCTATTACATAAACCTTTTCAAACAGGTGACAACAATAAACTTTTGATCAAGTATTTCAGTATTGCCTGTGTGGTTTGATGCTCTATACAATTGTTTGGAATTAATGTGTTATGCTAATGCTGTAACGATTGCTTCTGGCATGTTGTGTTGATCCACATGAGGATTTAAGGAGTTAAGCTAATGAAATGAGAAGAGTTTATAGATTTTCTCTTCCCAAAGGAACAGGGTTCCACCTAAACCATCAGTGCTAGTTCATTTTCACCCAAAAATTTTTATTCAAAAAATTATGTGGATGACCTTATTTTTACTTACCCATCTTTATCTGTTTCCTGCACATCCTCTGGTTGATGAAAGGAGTAAAAAATAGAAAAGATGTTTAGAAAATATTTGCTGTGGTTGGGAACGCTGCTCGGATCCCAAGGATGAGGGCCCGGTGTATTTGCACAGCTGTCTCTCTCCCAGGCTCGGAGATTATGAGCGTGTGCCGGCTGGAGCTGCTGGAGCTGCATTTGTTTGTCAAAGTCACTGTGTCTGTAAGTTGTATGCACCTGTGATTGTGTGGTGGCCATTTATATGTGCGACTATGCATGCATGCATGGGTATCAAAGTGTGTGTCTGTGCGATGGTGTTCATCCAGGGAGAAGGAAATCCATCTGGCTTTCATAGGAAAAAGATGCCAGAAACATAGAAATTCAGAGAGCTTTGGATCCAAGACGAGGAAAGACAAGCCAAGCAGATGCCTTATAACTCCTGATCTGTTTTCTTGTCACCGATGTTCCACAAGATGTTCACTAACTTCATGAGGACTGCTTCCCTGCACCAGGAAAATGCATGCTCCAATTATTTAACTTTTAAAGCAGTATAGAGTATCTGACCGTATATCTTGGTGATATTGTGAATCTGTTTAAGTATCTATTGTTAGATACTGGTTTCTACAGTTATTCAAATGTTTAAGTGGTAATGTATATGTTCTTCAGTTTTCAGGCTGGAAAACTGACTGGCAGTCCATAAGCACCTCCAGTAAAATTTTATGACATTTTATCAAACATCAAACATTTAACAAACATAGCCAATATTTTGACATTTTACATCATCGTGTTTGTTTGGTTGGATCATGCAACAGAAACAATAAAGTGACCTGACTGGTTCTTTAATGGGTAATTTAATATACGGGCTGGGGTTTAACTCGGTCGGTAGAGCATGCAACCATACAGAGCTTACAGTCTTGCCCCGGCGTTGAGTTCGAATTCAACAGTTTGCCAAATGTCACTCCCCACTCTTTGCCCTGATTTCCGGTCAAATAAGGCCAAAAAACAATAAATAAATATATATACACACACAAATGGAAATTAGCTGTATGCTAACTGTGGCACATTTACATGTGTATATATTGAACTGGTGTTACTGAACTTTCAATATCAACCCGCACCAAACACATACTCACATTCACTTTTGTGGTGTTCTGTGTTAAAGCTAAAGAACCATACACATATTATTTAATAGACAATCATCAGCGTCATGACGTTGTCATCAGCTAACATGTAAACTAGGGTGGGACAAAATGATAGATAGATGGATAGATGGATAGATAGATGGATAGATCAAGATTTTTGGGGGGAGATAGAGTATCAGCCGGCTGCTGTATTGGTATAATTGGAAATTTATAATATTTTGTATATTTCACAAAAATACAATCTGACACTACTTACATTTTATTTCTACCCAGAGGTCCTCAGCTCTAATGTAAACATGTTTACTCCTTTCATAATGATACTATCACAATACATTTGGCAATACTAATTATATGGCCATACTGTGCTTGTGTGATGCAAACATTAAAAAGTCATTTTGGATATTGTTTGTTTGTTGGCTTCCCATAACATGCAGTTGACTTACTTTATAATTTTTCTCACTTAACAAAATGCAAAGCATTGAGAAGCAATAGCTAAATCTTCAAAAGTCTACTTGAATTTTAATGGATGGTAGGTTCTTCCCTCTATTTCATCAGTGGTTATAGGTTGCTCACATCTTTCTGTGCCTTCATCAATACCAGACAAAGTTGAGATCAGTTTTATGAAGCTCAACCAGGTTACTCATTTTGTGATTTTGTGACAAGTTGCAACACTTCCCTGAAACATTTGCACAAAATATAGAGCAACATAAAATATTATACACGGAGAAGAAATGAGCCTTCATGTCAATACAAAAACTCTGTGTTTTTGCATAATGGCTATTACACTGTGTTAATGCTGATTACAAAAGGAAACGCCTGTCAGATTAATAGGATCATGTCTTTGTGTGTATTAAAATAAGCACAATGATTTATACGTTTAGTAAAATAAAGCATATTATCACACACAAGTGACTGCTCCAAGACAATCCCTGAATATATCACACACACAAACCTCCATCAGTCACGTCCAATTCTCGCCCTCATTTGTCCATTTGGTATTTGTTTCATTATTGCCGTTGCTATTATTGTGGTAGCTGTAGTTTGATACATTCCCCGACAGCTCTTATTTCCATTATAAGTCGTCAATTAATACAGAGAAATGTAATTATTTTGACAAGGCATCTAATGTAGGCCGCCCGGATGAGAAATGACTGGTGACGGGGGTGTGCTTCAAACTGTCAAATATACAGTGGTGGTGAAATTCAGGCCAACCCTCGCTTTTACTACGAGACAGCCTCCGAGTCTACATTACTAAGCAGTTCTTTATTCTAGGTTTGATAAAGAACTAAATGTTAATTTTATGAAGGAACACAGTGGCTTTCACAGCAAGAGTCTTTTGTAATGTTATGAAGAAATCGAATAAGCACCATCATGCAGAGTGGGAGGAGAAATGTGTTTCTGACTGGTAGATTAAAGATAAGAATTATACATATCATAAAAAACATTATAATGCCAATTGGTTCACTTGATACACACAAATACAATTAAAACTAATAAGAAAAAATGATTAAGTTTGATCCAATTTATTGTTCAAAATATTGTTAGTTAAATATTGGACAGAAATGTCTAAAACAATTTTCTGATGTATTTTTTTTTTTGGAAACCCTATTCTAACTAATTCAACTTTTAAAAGCACTTAAAGAATAGAAAAGCAAATAAAAGATGAGAAATATTTCAGTTTTTTTATTTACATTTGTAATCCATCTTTTTTTTAAAGTTTTTCTTTTCTTTTTTTAAACCAAAATCACAGTTTTATATGCCGGTTTAAAAATTACCACCCAGTAATCAGCAGACTCACAATCCCTGAAAATGGAATATTATAAAATGAAGCCCCATTATCATTATGCACTTTTATACACAGCCATGTTTAGACAGCACGCTGAACTGTGTCTAATATGATTACATGACATTGCTCACTTCTCACACCAGGCCCACAGGCTTGTGCTTGGCCCCACGTTGACCTATGTTTCCTCAAGTGCCCTGGCCTTGACTCCTCCACGGCTGAGCTGCCTTGTCCTGCCGGCTAATTCTCCGACTAAAAAAACCTCAGCCTCCCACTCTGGCCTCGCGCTGCATTCATAGTTCTGTATCCCTCTTGGTCTGGCCCTGTCCTTCCTTGTTTCATCTTGGATCATCCTGCCAATCTTGTGTCCTTGTGATCTGCACCAAGCTCTCCCCTGTCTACCCCATATTCCTCTTTTTCTCAGTCTGTCCTTCTTCTTGTTTTTATTTTATTTTTCCACAACTGCTGTGCCGAGGTGAGAAGTATTGAGTCACATGTACTCGGTTACATTTACTTGAGTAGTTTTACTTCTTATTGAGTGATTAGCTTCTCTACCCATTTCTGATGTTCCCTGGATATTGGTTTTCATTTAGTTCCTTTGATTAAAATAATACTCTTACTTGAGTACAATATTATCTTACTACTCCCACTTCTGCTGTGGTGGAGGTCAGCCGTGATGCGGAGCCAGAGAGCTTGGCCGTGTTTAATTACATTAATAAAACACCCTGTGAGGAAGAATGACCTTAAGCCCCACAACTCAGCTCCTACCCCCCTCTGCTTCCCCACCCACCTCCGCCCGTTCCACCCTCCCTGTTGTTGAGCAGGCAGAGGTCCGTGAAGGCTCCCCCCAGGTCTATGGTCCAATTGGTGCCAGGTTGCATTTCATGGCTGATTGCAAGGCATGTGTTTCTCCCCTCCTCTGCGAGTTGCCGGTTACGCCCTTCTCCATCTCCAATCTCTGGTGGTTTCCGACAAGCACACTTGAGCGGAGGTCATGTCAGAGACTTTTCCTCCCTGACCCGCCGTAGGTGGAGGACGTGGAGTTAAACCGAGACCTTTTCCCAAACAGATGTAATGAGGGACGTGCCCTTCCGGATGGAGCTCCGTTGAGGTTATGACCATCCTGATCGCTTATATATTTTTTCTCACACAGTCCCATTTCACCAGAAGTCCAGGCTTTTACACATTCGCTTCATGGAGAGAAGGAGGAGAGTCATTACGTGTGTGGAGTTGGCAGGTTATTTAGACTTGCTGGATGCTGCTCCTTGTGTCATAAACCGAAATCGCAGGCACACACAGAATGCCCCCAGGTGCCGAAGACAATGGCCCTGTGCACATAAATTATGTCAGAAGCAGGATGGCATATGACAAGTAGCAGTAACTTACTATTATTGCCTGCAACCAATGATGACAATTTCCCGCTGCAGCCAACAGGTCGAGGCAATGTAATATGCATAGGATTCATGCAAATGGGAATGCCTCCAACATGTGTCAGAAATATCATCGCCACCGGGTAGAAACCTCGTATCTTTGTAACGGAGTCTTATTTTCATATTGACAACCAAGCATTCATATTGTAGTTTATGAATATAATTTGTGGGCCTCGGGGTCACACATCTGCCACTTCCAATAAAGAAGCACATAAAGCTTTAGCTCAGCTCGGGAGATGTAAAATTACCAGTTGGACTTCCAACTAGCAGCTCATCCCATTGCAGCTGTCTTCATGCTTTCCATGAATAGTCAAAGGCATAGCCATGAAAAGTGGCATCATCTTCTATGGGGACATTACGGCCTAATGTGGACACATAACTTACATGTCCCATACAATAGCGTTCCTGTCGTTGTAAAAAGCACTTTGCTATTTATGTGCCACATTTCCTCACAGTGCATGTATGTTGATATTGCAGTGCCATTGTGCCATGTTGTTGCCAATATATTATGAGCTAATGGCAAAACCGCAGGGGCACTCTGGCATCCTAATGGCTTTGATGGTTGATTGTGAGCACAAAAAGTAGTTAAATGTGTCCTGTGCTGTAGGCTCTGCCAGCATTTTGGTGATTTTCTAAACACTGACATTTGTGTCCTCCGAGAATTGCATTTATCTGAAGAAAGGACATGAAATATATGGCGGGGGAAACATGTTTCAGATGTTTATTTGATAAAGCCCATCCCGATGATGAAATAAGATCATTGCACGTCCCCTTGGGTCAGCTTTTAAATCTTTTCCTAAAACACGCCTCACACAAAAGCTTTTTATATTGTTTGTGTAGTCTTCCTTTTTCTTACTATAGATGCTTGTTTTATTGATCTCTAATACCTTTTCCAATTTATGCGTGACATTTTTATGGTGTATCCTTGTGACATTGAATTAATGTTGGTTCAGTGTCTGGAAAGTATTAACTGCCTTTAATAGCTATACAAACACTGTTTATTGCGGTAATTATTTCATATATTCTCTTGGTTCGACTCCCCCCGCTTCCATTTTTTTCTACACTCTTCACTGTCTGCTTTGTTATTTGTTTGGAGTATTTTCATTAGATTTTCCAAGCTAGCAATTAGTGTCCCTCTCCAAAGCAAAAACAGGATTGTTGCACTCGATGGCCCATCTCTTTATTGCATGGTTAAGTACCCTTCAGACTCACATGGTTATTAATACCACCCCTACTAAATCACACAAAATGCATTGCCTAACTAGGTTACAGCACTGTTTACTTTGCCTCAAAACATCAGGTTAAACAAATTTACCTTTCCCCTCTTTCACTTTCTCTGTCCTCTCTTTCCCCACTTCGAATACAGGCACAAAGAGGAAAGTTAATTAGATAGAGGTCCAAGGAGGGGGGGCACCTGGTAATGGAAAGGGGCTGTATGGAAACAGATGGCCCAGGATTTATTAACTTGCAGGAGCGCTTGAAGGAAGCCACTGCGACCAGACATTAGGCCAGTCACTGTCTGGGTGTGGGCTGGAGCAGGCGGCGGCGTACAGGTAGAGGCTGTCACGGCACCAAAAATAGCCTGCAGATTTATCTCTGTGTTGTTGCAAATCATCTATCAGAGGGGAACAGTGGATGCAATCTGGCTTGGCTGCATGACAGTTATACTTAATGCCTTCAAGTCACTCAAGTGCAACGGCAAAGTTATATTCTCATCATAATGTTCACAGGAAAACTTGCTGATTTATTGTTTATTACTTTGGCTAATAGTTTACATTTTTACCAGAGGTGTGTTCGTTTGTTACCAAGATTACTCAAAAGGTTATATAGTTTACAGTAAAGTGTGAATAATATAGTTCTGTTATATATATATATATATAAAGGGACAGTTTGTTGGGTATATTAGTTATTTTTTAGTTTTTATATATCTGCGAAATGTAATATAACTCAAAAACAAATTGGCGGATCAGTTAAAAATTTTGGGAACAGTTACAGATCATGAAGACGCCGAACTGGATTGATTTTGGCACTTCTATGATGAATATTAATGAACTAATTAATTAATGCCCTACAGCTGTGAATGCAACAACTCAAAATATATTTGCTGGATCTTTTCGAAATTTTATGGACAGTTACTTATCATGAAGACACCAAACTAGATTCATTTTGATACTAAGAAACTTGATTCTCCACATCATAAAATATTATTGTGGCCCCATCCTACAACAAACAGGAAGTTGTCCATTTTGGATTAAAATTTACAGATAATATTCAGATATATTTGACAGCTTTTAACTTGCACATACTTTGCCCGATTAGGCTTAAACCTTAATCATCTAATTACCCCCCGGCCCTTAACACATCTGACCAATATGATGGCTGTTACCTCAATAGCGCCCCCTAAAGACTGAAAGAAAGATTTAGTTTCTAGGGATGTTTTCCTATTATGGCAAAACATTCTTTTCATCAGACAAATGAAAAAAGTAAATTAGACAGTGTGTAATGGTTTGGGGGCGGGGCCACATGAACAATATCCAAACCCTAAGAAACCCCACAGTGTCTGATTAAGGGGGCCATTGGTGCCTCAGCATTTGGGGTAGACGTATGGGGCCATTTCGCCAATATACACCTTGCTGTTGGGTAAGCCTTGTTTAGCATTTACCCCTGAGATGATCTAAGTTCAAGCCCAGGCCTTTGTTCTCTCTGCTCTCCAAAAGCTTCATGTTTTTTGTTTTTGTTTACACTGAATACTTCACACATGCACACAAATAAAGAATCAGGAATTTGTACATTTCAGAATTGTTTTGTTCATAGACACTGCGCTCGCTCAGCCTCCATTAACATAACTGTAAGTAAATGTTATCTGTAGAGTGCTGGTAGCCTGGGGTCAACATTAGCTCATTGTGTCTGTAATTTGTTGCTAAGGTGCAGTAATATAAAAAAACACCAAGTCATTTAACGCAATGTCAGACAATGCTTGAAGTATACTCTGTTTCACTTATGCAGATGAAGGGAATATAAAAGTGAAAAATATATTATAAAAGTTTATAAACGGAAACATCTTGCAGAGCAGAATTCAGAGTCTAACCTTGACTGCAAAACAAACACATCCTGTCCTTCCAGCACAATAAACAGCAGTATATTGGATGGAAGCACACTATTGGGAAAAGGAACTTCTTAGAAAATAAGTATAAAACAACAATATTATGTGGAGCCCCAGAGGTCCTCAGACTTCTGAAGAGAAGGTTGGATTCTTGTGTAAACTCGTGGCTGGTCGCTGAGTCACAGTTGGAGCACAGAAATATGAGTGGAGAGACTGTGGAGTAGATCTTTATTTGTACAGAATTGGAGGATGCAATTTAATATTTAATATGCTTTATGTTGTTTTGATTCTGCAAAAGAAAAAAAAAGAAACTTGGAATGTGTGCATGTCAGTTTAAGGCTCTCTTTCCCCCCTGTTGGCCAATCCCAAACCAAGGTTCGTAGAGGATTGTAACTTTATGGAAAGGTCAGAAAGCTTCAGTTAGCATAATATGGCCCCATTGGTGAAATGATGTATATGTTGCAGCTGACTGGTGGTCTAATTTCCAGTTTAATATAAATAAACATTTTACATATTCTAAATTCATAGCTAGCCTATTATAACATAGACCCTTTCAAATTTGTAAACAGAAAGTTATAAGTTCTGGAATGGAGGCAACTGGAGGCAATACCATAATATATTTTCAATGGAGAAATTAGCATTAACCACAAAATATTGCAAATTAAGATGTTTTTTGCAAATGACATCCACTCTGCTACATGTAGGTAATGTCAGAGCCTGGTTAGGAAACATTAGTGAATGTACCTCACATTGTATGTTTAGTATGTACACATTAGTAACAGTTAACATTTTTGCTGGTGCCAGAATTCTAGATTTTCAGGTTTTACAGAGATGTTGAAGACTGCAATAGTTTTTTCATTGTATGTTCAGAATTATTCTATCTCTCACCACAAATCCAACTTTTTTTTCCCAAACATTAACTCACTTTTGCTCCAGTTGCCTCCATTCTGGATTTTTGGACATTCCATATGTCAAACATTATAAAGGGTCTATAGGCCTAGTCAAAATAACGGAATAACGCGCTAAGAAGAAATAGCTTGAGAAACTGCAGTTAGCACTTTTGCTAACAACAAGCCTCTTTCGACTCTGAATCAGAGCAAAATGGGATGAATATACACGCTGAATATGATTACGTCACCTTCAGTTATGTACTTCATGACAGAGCTATGGTAATCAGCTTCATCACTTGTAGTAGCAGATGTGTTGAGTTGTTGTGAGCCATTATTACCACACAGAGTAGGCTAATCCTCCGGTCAGTGCCCATGACCTAGAGGCATTGGCTCAGGTCTGGAGATGGTCCCCGGGTGCTGCCCACATGCTCCACTAGATGATGGATGAGTTAAATGCAGACACCCAAGGCCTGGACAATAACTTAACAGAAGTGTCTGTCTCTAGTCAGCCAGATGCATAGAGATGTATTAAGATAATTCCATATAAAACCTATGATGATTCAATATGCAAATCACTGCATAGTAGGAGGCTGATGATTGTGGCAACCCCAGAAGGGAAAAGCCAAAAAATACAATATTACAAAGAACCACAATTTCCAAGCAAAATGATCATTAGAGAGCACAATGAACCTTGCTAAATAATTCAGGGCTTCAAATAAAAATGATAATTGTAAAAATTTCAATTTCATGACTGTGTTTGTTTTTTCTGTTCTGTGAAAGACTGTTCACATGTGTTCTCTCCGTGTGAGTTTATTTATGCATTCCTTATTCTTGGCCTCAAACAAGAACAGATCTTCCAAGGGTTTGAGGACTTTTGTAAGCAGATGTCATTGTTTTGAGGTGCCAAGCTAGAGCTCAAAAGAAGCACTGTCCAAATCGACACATTTAGTAGCAAAGATGTTCAACCATTTTAGCTCTCTCTAAACACTATTGCACTGTAAAATTTGACAAGTTTACTTTACTTTAAAAATGAAATGAATTGAACTTGCGGTTTAGTTCACGGACGGTAGAGCATGCAGCCCGTATACAGAGCTTACAATGCTAACCCCGGAGTCGTGAGTTTGAATCCGACTAACAACAGCTTTCTCCCTGATTTCCTGTCACCCTACTGTCCTGTCAAATGAAGCCAAAAGGCCAACAAATATTTTGTAAATGAGATAAAGTAATTTTTTTTAGTTATTAAAATGTATCCATTCACCTTCTTCCTCTTATTCTTATAGGGGTCACAAGTCTGGAGCCTATCCCAGCAATTATGGGCCTTCAGTTGGGTACATCCAGAAGAATCATTGAAACTTTTGTAAAATTATTTTTCCATTTGAAACACACATATCAAAGTGCTACAAGGATAAAAAGTATTAAAAAAAATATTACAAACAATAAAAATATAACAGCAGCCTAGTCATGCTGTGATTAGTAGTAGGCAGTAGACAGTCTGTCAAACTGTAATAACATTGTACCTAACCCTAATCTTAATCATTCTGTATGTACAATGTAGTTACATGTTATTACAATTTGTTACACAGTGTATTACATTGTACCTCTTCATGTTCAGTCAATATATCCCCTTTTCACTGTGACAACCGACCCCACAGGGAAAATGGACCTTACATGATACATAATGCTTGATTTATACTGTTTATATCCGGTTATGGGCCTCAGCAGTAAGCCTAAACAGACATAGACATGTACATTGTTCCGTGATGCCTTCAGGTGCATCTGGATTGCGATCGACATATGTTTTACGGATAACATTGTGTTTTGTTATCCTCCACCGATCTCTCGAAAATCATTTCATCTAAAGCAATCTCCAATCCTTAAGGAGAGTCTTCAAAGACATTTCATGAATGGGAGTTGGAGGCTGTTCAAAGCTCAACTCAATTTTCATACAGTCATTTACCATGTTCAATTTGAGATAGCAGACAGGCTTTTTAAAGGGGCACCATGCAGCGGTATTATGATAATCTAGCATAAATATATATCTGCATAGCAAAAAAAGATGTGTTTGGCATGTTTTTGGTGAGATCCTTGCATGAGTCCAGCAGCCTACTTTACCCAGCCATTTCAACAGTCTTTTTCTGCATATCAATAGCTAAAGCAACCAGCTGTTTCTCGCCGTGCACCTCCGAAAGCGCATCTGAAACCATTTAAATCAAAAGCAGTCACAGTTTCCACAGTGCATGCGTAGCCTCACTCAGCAGGAGGGTGCGCACTGTAGAAAATGAACAAGTTAAACATAATCAAAAATCTAGGAAACGGTACAAATTTGTAGTGCTCAGTGGTCAGAACCAATCATGCATTCTTATTCTTGGTAGAGGTTGCAAGACTGTCACAGCAACTATGGGCCTTATAGGCAGATACACCAAATGGCCAATTAGACAGAGGGATATTAATTTACCCTATGTAGGTGAAAAAAGTGATTTCAGCTCATGAGAACGTCAGTGCTTAAGTATACAGCATTACTCCAACATGTGTAAATAGTATATTTGTGATAACATGGTAGAAAGCTCCATAAAATAAGGTTAACAAGGGAAAGTGGGCGCACACCGACAACAGAAGTATGTGTGTTCCCCCCAGGAGCACAGAGAAACAGCCCAACAACCTCTGAGATTCTTTTCTGTGGCTTCGAGGGTTAAAACCTTTTCCTTTTGCTCAGATAAGGACACTTTCTTCTCTGAATGCTTTGTCTCCTGGCCAGATCAGGGGAGAGGCAGAAGAAAGCCGAGCTGTCTTACTGGCACACCCCTGTGGTGGCTGGTCAGACATATGCAATACAGACAAAGAGAACAATGGTCCATTCCAGCTTCTAAAGAAAAGCTACATTTAACACACTATACTGGCCATTTAAGCACATTTGTGCAGACAGTTGAAGCTCTATGGAAGGTTTGATGATAACAGATTAAATGTATTCCACCTGCACCAGCCTTCCTCCTGAATCCATTCAACACATTTAGATTAGTAGAGAATATTTTAACTGGAATATGTATAACCGTGTGAAAGATGCTATTTAAAATGCATGTAACAAAAGCATGCACGGCTGGTCATACTGACATTCCTCTAGCCTATATTCTGTAAACAGTGATGACATATTATTTTGCTTTGCATTGTGATTATCTATTATTTATTACTATATATATTCTTTAAGTATGATTAAAATTTGAGAACTAAAGGTGCTTTCACACCAGACACAATCAACAATTACTTAAAAATCAATGTTAAGTCTACAGAGGCAACGCGAAACACGCAACGTAACCCCAGAGGAGGGCCACCAGACACACATTAGAAGTGTCATGGACGATAAACAAACGGTCAGTCTGTACGGAGCATTAAAACACATCTGTGTTTGTTTACACAGACAAGAATGCTAAACGCATCTATGTCAGAGTTTCCTGAGATACTGTAGTGAGTGATTATATGTTATTTGTGACTGGAGCAGTGTTTTTGTGACTTGTACAATCTGAAGCTGAGATTCTCTTGTGAAGGCTGGTCCACGTATCACAAAACACACAAACAAAGAACATAGAAACACACATGTGATGAGATTATCAACAGGACTGACTGAGGAGGTTCTGAGCTTTATTATAAACTGAGGTCTCGAGCTAGATTGTGATTTTACAAACACTGGTGCTATGGGCTAAAGCACCACTCGAGTATGCTATAGCCCCACCGTGTCCTCACATATACACCCCCCGACCAAAGCTCATCAATCTGAAAGGCCCTTTGACAGCTGTCATACGTAGAATCGAAAGAAGCGAATTTCGCCTCCGTTTGAAGCGACCAGTTTCCCTCTTTTGCGCGAGTTGTTTCAAAATGTCAAGAGACCAAATAGACACGACAGACAAATTTTAATTTTTTTTTTTTTTTTACACAAATTAGTTTGAGCACTAAAGACGTTGTTTTCCATAAGTTAATTACTACTTGCCAAACAAAAAATGTACACAGTCCTGTTTATAAATAGCTTTACCTGACTGTATTGTGGATATACTGAGCTGAGGTAGTATAAAAATAGATCTCACTGTCATCTGCTCACTTTAGAGCTTAAAGAAAAGTAGAACGTCTCTTTGTTCCTTTAATGTGTTGAAAGTTAATTTGTCAATTTAGCTCTGAGTAAAATTTAATGGGACTAAAACGCACTGTCAGTGAGATAAGTGATGTTTTTACCCAACATTAACCTAAACGCTTGACTGTGCATAAGTCGTAGCTATGGGGCAAAATCAATATTTCGCTTCTACCTCAGACCAAAGACATAAAAGTGTGATAAATGGGACAGCCGTTGACACTAAACTAGAAAGGCCAACAACTGTATTAGCTCCCTGAAAGCTTATATGGCCAAGTTTAGTCCGGCAGATGACTTCAGATGACTGGGCACTTGGCTCCCCCCGGGGCTAAGGCATCCCGGTCGCGCTCGGTGGTCTGCCTACGTCTCATCTTTCATAGAAACAAGAGGCAGGAAGCATCCACAGGGATCAACAGATGCAGCAGAAAAACCCACAAAATGGCTTCCTCCTGAGCGGGCCATGTGGCTTTTGGAGATCATAAACCACAGAGCCTCAAAACAACAAGCAAAACACAACAAAAGTGGGTAGTTAAAAGCGTTGGGATAAAATGGCAAGATCTCAATAAAAAAACAGTGCTTATCCCAGCTTTGGGCCTTAGGTGGGGTAGACCTAAGACAATGGCCAGTTAGCCAATCTGACTAGAGCAATTCCCCAATTCTTCCAACACATGCATGTCTTTGGATGATGGCAGAAAGTACCTAGAGAGAACCCATGGTAACACAGGAAGGACATGCAGTTACACTTCCAATGTTCAGCCACTAGAGTTTGTTTGCACATTCTATTATAACCAGCCATTAACATTGGGGGCATCCATTTCCTGTCCTGAATAGTAATTTGTTATATCAGCAACACAAGATTACAAGACTACATATTATGGAATCACTTCCGTCCGCGTCCGCAGATCTTACGTGTGAACGCGGTAACTCAAAAATGAATTGCCGGATCACTTAAAAATTTTACACACATATCAAAAACTAGCCAAATTGGATTGATTTTGGTACTTCTATGATGAATATTAATTACTTAATTATTGCTCTGACCCCCTTTCATTGAGCCATTAATCCTGCAGAACATAAACAAAATCACATGAATTTTGGCAAAGTGATCCGGGCAAATTTCAGAGGTCAAATAAAGAATGCCTCTATAGCGCCCCCATGTTTATGACCCCTATGGGACCCTGGACACACTTACTTTGGTAGAGAGCAATGAAACTTGGTACAGTGATTGTCCATAGTGTACCCAATATCAAATATTATTATGACCTCACCCTACAACAAACAGGAAGTCGGCCATTTTCAATTGAATTTGGGAGGTCAGGTATATTTGACAGCCTCTAACTTGCACATACTTTGCCCAATTAGGCTCAAACCTGAAATAAGTAATTACCCCCCGGCCCTGAACACGTCTGACTAATATGATGGCAGTTACCTCTATAGCACCCCCTATAGACTGAAAGAAGAATGTAGTTTTAGGGATTTATCCAAATTTGGCAACATCCTTCACAAACTTCCAGACAAATCAAAAAAGTCAAATAGACCCTTCCCATATTTGTCATGATTTGGCGGCAAGGCCTCTTAATTGTTCGTTAACAATATTAAAACCCTTAGAAATCACACAATGTCTGATTAAGGTGCCCGTTGGTGCCAGTTGTGGCAGACGTATGGGGCAGACGTATGGGGGAGACGTATGGGGCCGTTTCTCCGATATACACCTTGCTGTCGGGATCGGCAGCACAGGCCTAGTTTTAATATATAAAGCACAGAAATTTTGAAGACATTTTATTAAGGAAGAAATTATTTGGATGTAAAACTCAAGATGGATAGAAGGTAAGCCACACAATTTTTATCTCCCTTAATAAAAGTGAAGAAATGTTGATTAAAAACTACGCAATTTTTTCATTATTAATATTTTATTGTTATTGAAAATGTTAGATTTAACATTTTGTTAAAATAGAATAAATAATTCTAATTCCAAACCGTAATTAAATAAAAAAAAAATCTAGCCTCCAGGTGGTTAGCATAATTAACTAAAATGCTCATCCTCATCTCAGCCTCCACAACAATTTAGAGCCTGTTGCAGATGAGAACTAATATTTGGACATAACTCCACCAAGTGAGACAGATGATGCGCTGGACCATGTTATAATAGTCAATGTATTATTGGAGTAGATGTTGCATCAGAAATAGAAGAAACATTTTCAAGCCCAGCCAGACACTGCAGACATCTCCACAGACCAAACCAGTGAAGACATTGACCCCAAATGAAATGCCGAAAAAGACAAAAGAAAAGTGTAAAGCCTTGTCCAAACTGCGACCGAAGTTACGGAATACAGAGGAGAAACTCCTAAACTAAGAAAAAGGCTTGAGAAGATAACAAGTAGAAGGAAGGAAATGAAAGAAAAGACAAACCAAGGAAAACCACAAGGAGAGCTCTAAGAACACCACATTACAGTCAAGGAAGACTAATGGCCTGTCTTGTCAGTCACTCTCTTCATCAGGATGGAGTCTCAACAATAATATATGGTCAATCTGGTGAAATTCTGAAAGAGAGAACTAAATGACACGATGAAAAATCTTCAAAGATTTTTGTCGGAGAACCCAAGACACACTATTTTCAAGGCCCAGGTCTGCCGACTCCAGTCTTTTTGGATTGGCCACCCAAAAGTAACACAGAGAGAAACTTGTGCATGCAGAACACATGAGAATTACACTTTAAAAATACAAAAGCTGCACCAGCACAATCTTCCCAAAATCTATCAAACTTCGTACGGCATTTGTATGTCAGTCAACCAATTTGAGAGACTTAAGGTGTTAAGAGAGAATCTGACCCCCCATGTTGTGGTTGTTCATATTGACTATAGTCAAAACTATGCTTGTAAATACAACAGAGAGATAAAGGAAACCCACTTTGAAGGTGGAAATCAGCAGGTAACCCTCCATATTGGAGTTGTGTATTTGAATGGCAAGGTGGTGTCATTTGCATTCCTGTCAGCCAGCCTGCAACATGGCATGTTGCCATAGCCAAATGGGGGCTACCAACCTCCACTCTATTTCGGAAGGTCCAACATCTCAGTACTGCAATAAAGCCTTTTATCTGGCCTCAACAGTGCCATTCATGAGAGGATTTAACAGTCTAACCTAACCAATAACCCGAAACTCTCTAACCCTAAGCTTAAACTCTAACACAAAGCTTGAACTCTCTCTAATACTAAACTTGAACACTTTAACTTTTTTTTACACTATTCTAATATTGTTATATTTTCTCTAAAGCTGACATCTTCCACACCAAAGTGGTGTCCTGCTATTGTGATGTAGAAACCACACCCACACCCCCACACACACCCACCCACACCCACACCCACACACACACAGCCTGATATCTTGCCAGAATTAGCTGAAAATTTTAGTTAGTAAATGGGTTATTGGTGAAGGCTTTCATTTATCCAGGATGGGTTTATTTTAAAATATTAAAATCTTTGAAAATAGTAAATGGGTTATTTCTATTTACAATTTACTGTTCAAAAGTAATTTAAAATGTTATTAATTGTTATGAAATAGTTTTTAAAGTCTTTGATGTTCCACCTAAAGAATTTCTTTTAAGGATAAATTTCCAAATAAAAATAAATACATAAAGGGAACACTAAAATAACACATCGTAGATCTGAATGAATGAAATATTCTTATTAAATACATAGTTGAATGTGCTGACAATATAATCACACAAAAATTATCAAAGAAAATCAAATGTATTAACTCATGGAGATCTGGATTTGGTCTGAGGATCTCATCTCGGTACATAATGGCAGTCACGCTACCTCTAGAGGGCTGTGCGGCCCCCCAAAGAAATGCCACCCCACACCATTACTGACCCACTGCCAAACCGGTCATGGTGGGGGACGTTTCAGGCAGCAGAACATTCTCACGTCTGTCATGTGCTCAGTGTGAACCTGCTTCCATCTGTGAAGCACACAGGGCGTCAGTGGTGAATCTGCCAATCTTGGTGTTCTCTGGTAAATGCCAAATGTCCTGTACGCTGTTGGGCTGTAAGCACTACATCCACTTGTGGACGTCGGACCCTCATACCACCCTCATGGAGTCTATTTCTGATCGTTTGAGCAGACACATGCACATTTGTGGCCTGCTGAAGGTCATTTTGCAGGGCTCTGGCAGTGCTCCTCCTGTTCCTCCTTGCACAAAGGTGGAGGTAGCGGTCCTGCTGCTGGGTTGTTGCTCTCTTACGGCCTCCTCCACATCTCCAGATGTACTGACTCTTGGTATTGCCTCCATGCTCTGGACACTACGCTGACAGACACAGCAAACCTTCTTGCACCAGCTCGCATTGATGTGCCATCCTGGATGAGCTGCAATACCTGAGCCAGTTGTATGGGTTGTAGAGGCCATCTCATGCTACCACTAGAGTGAAAGCACCGCCAGCATTCAAAAGTGACCAAAACATCAGCCAAAAAGCACAAGAACTGATAAATTGGTCTGTGGTCACCACCTGCAGAACCACTTCTTTTTTCGGGATGTCTTGCTAATTGCCTATAAGTTCCACCTGTTGTCTATTCCATTTGCACAATAGCATGTGAAATTGATTGTCAATCAGTGTTGCTTCCTAAGTAGACAGATTTCACAGAAGTGTGATTGACTTGGAGTTACATTGTGTTGTTTAAGTGTTCCCAATTTTTTTAAGCAGTGTATAATAAATTGCAAGGAAATTGCATAAAATAATGCTCACACAAACTTAGGATCTTACTTTCCTATTACTAAACTAGGCCTGTGCTGACACCATCAAATTAGTCAGATGTGTTCAGTGCCGGGGGGTCATTAGGTATTTCAGGTTAGAGCCTAATCGGG
>JAVQKC010001733.1:0-14196 GCA_036025475.1 Philypnodon macrostomus
ATTAAGGTGCCCGTTGGTGACAGTTGTAGCAGACGTACGGGGCAGACGTACGGGGCGACGTATGGGGCAGACATACGGGGCAGACGTACGGGGCAGACGTATGGGGTCGTTTTCGCCGATATACACTTTGCTGTCGGGGACGACAGTACAGGCCTAGTTTATTTATAGGTATAGACTAACATTTAGACAACATTAGTGTATGGGCGTCAGTGGGTAAGCCAGTTTGAATCCATGCCTGAGTGTATACTATTGTTGTGTCCCTGGGCAAGACACTTAACCCACATTGGATATGAATGAATGTGGTTTTGTGATTGGTGTTTGGTGGTGGTTGGAGGGGCTGTAGGTGCAGACTGGCAGCCATGCCAGTGTGCCCCAGGGCAGCTGTGGTTACATAAATAGCTTACCACCACCGGGTGTGACTTAGGAGTGAATAATTAATGTAATTGTAACGCATCTTTGATTCTTGAGAAAAGTGCTGTATAAAACCGATGCATTATTATTATTGTGTAAAATGTATCCTTGAGATTTATTTTGTCTGTAGCAAGCAAATATTTTATCAACATCAAATAGCTTCATTGCAAGTTCAAAATCATGGTTATTAGTAAGACCAATTATATTGAACCAGTTTAAATATATCCTCTCCGTTAAGCATTTTAATTTGAGAAGAACAGATGGGGTTGTATTAATTAACCCTGTGTTAAGCTAATAAAGCTAACTGTAGGTATCTTTTCCTGAAGGACATTTAATAAGAAAATAATGGCCTCTTCCAAACACATCAGCAGCAGTGACTCATGCTTAAAGAGGAAATGAGCGACAACAAATAAATATGATTAAATAATGCGCTGTATTTTAGTCCGCTGGGCTCATCTGATATACCGGACCACACAATGTTGGCTCTCTGTTGCTAGGAAACAGGCCCTGCGGCGTATGCTAACTGAGCTAATGTGAAGGTGTCATCCAATCAGAGTCTTGTTTGCACACTGACCGGTGGTGAAGAGGTGTTTGACTTGATTGACAGATGATGTGGCGGGGGACGACTGCGTTCTACCCAGAGTTCTGTGGGGCAGCGCCGACTGGAACACGCCAACCTGCTGCAAGCCCTGGGAAAAAACAGAGAAAGTTATGAGTCATCACTGAAGATTTAATGAGAGCACTTCATTCACTTCATTCACACAAGAGAGAGTGGCTCTGTCCAAAACCAGTCTTTAGTCGTCACTGTGTAGTGCGTTTTATTCTGATGTTGTAGAGGTGTCAGTGTCTAGTGACGCAAATGCAGTGCTGTCAGACCTCTCCAAAATACATGAAGAAAAGTAGAGTCTGGGTGATTTGTAGGAGTAGAGCTGTTTTAAATGAAACTAACTAGATGTATGAACTATCTATTTTTGCACTGGTGCAGTGGGTAACAATGTCCAGTTTGAATCCCGCCAGAGCACATACCGTTGTTGTGCCCATGGGCAAGACACTTCACCCAACTTGGCCAAGTATGACCTGTGTGGTTGGGGTGGTCAGGAGAATGGCAGCCAGGAGTGAATAAATAATGCAAGAAATTGTAAAGTGTATACAAAAGCACTATATAAGACTAATGCATTATAATTAAATAAGTGAGATAAGTAAAAAATAACGGTCAATTTTTTTGTAGATAAGATATGTATAACCTTGGTGGAGTCTGCACTTTTTGAGTCCTTCTAGTTAGTGGCTCTTTTAGATGATATTGAATCAGTCTGGCCAAAAATATCAAAGTACGTGGATGATTCAAGGTTTGAGACAATACTTAACGGGACACAGTTCATTTTAGAGAACTAGTCACTTTGACTAAAGGAACTGGGAGCCGTTAGCAGCAACACATCCTTTGCAATCTCTCATAACATTTGACACCCTCCACTCTGTCATCACACATTAGCCACACACTGTTGTCTCCACAGTCCCTCTTATTTCTAATGACCATCACTTTTCTCCACTTTTGACTTGACTTTTCCTCAATCTCTACAGTCTCTATAAATAGCTTGCGTTGCTGTGGCCCTCCGGGGTGACTCATCAGACGTGGGTGGACACTAAAACGCACACATACGTACTGCTATCCACAGCGGTCCGGTGGGTTGAGTCACCGATTGATGATGTCACTGCCGCGTGTCGGACCTTGCAGCTGCACAGACACCCAGTGGAGTCGCATTCACGCTTTTTAAATGTGCTCTAATGACAAAAATATATAGGCCTAACATTTTCATTCACCTTTTTTTCCTCCCCCTCCCCTCTCTCTAACTCTCTTGGTAAAATGTCAGCGCTTGCTACCGATGACTCACCCTCCACTTGAGTGTTTATAAAAAGTACAAATTGATGATGGGAGTTTGAACTCAGTCACATTCCTCCTTGAATAAAAAGTGGCATCATAAATGGGGAGCTATCGCGGTAAACATAGGTCGCAGTTAAAATGGGTAGGTGCAGCTATATATAAAAGTCTAGCTTGAGACGCAAATACTGGTCTGCTGTGGCCAGCAGCTTTTCACAACATGAGCGGCAGACTCCTACGTGCACTTTGAGAGTTTATCCGCTGAGTACCTGAAAGGAGCCATGCAAGACTTTGGCAATTAAACTCAGGCAGAGTGCAGTGTGAGTTTTGAAGAAATTGTTTAAAACCTTGACATCAAATTATTAGATTTGATTAGATTTTAGTGACAACAAAAGCAAACGCAGTGATCAGGAAGTAAACTTTAAGGTGATGACACTTACATAGTGAGAGAGGACACAAAGAAGAAGCATGAGCCACTCCAGTAAGTGGTAGTGTGTCACTTGATTTGGTGAAAAATTATATTTTTAAGTTTTTTATTGTTTTATTGTGTTTTGCCACCCTCCTCGTTTGATTATTTGTCTCTGTTTTTTTTTTTTTCCAACAGATTAATCATTTGTAGAAAAAATATAGATCTTAAGAAAATAAGCTCGGCTAGCTATAGCTATAGTTACTGTATAACTAAATATTTTTGGTCGATTCTGAGAACAAAGTGTTAAAAGGCAATTAACACTTGATTTGTTTTTGCCAAATGAACATCAAGCTTGATCTATTTCTGCTGAATGCACACACACACGCACACACGACTGTTTGCTAACACATTTGCCGTGTCAATCAAAAAAGGTAATACATAATAAGTCACTTTCCCTTTCACAGCTCCCCTTCGCTGCCTCCACAAAGACAGGCATGTCAATACTCTTCCTCAAAGATCTCGTCATCTCCAAATGTCAATTAGTCAGTGTAAATGCGAGATGATGTGGCCGTCACTTTTCAGTGGCACGACTATTAAAACTCTTGCTTGTTTAGATTGTCTCTTCAACCTCCCGCCAGCTCATGTGTCAATCACATCGCACCCACTCAACGCCTGATATATAAAGAACTACTTTGACTTTAAATTGGCTGCCATTTCTGAATCACTCTTATTATCATTTCACATTCTTCAGGTTATGCATCAGCTAATTTAACTGTACATAGGTAAAGGCCACGCATCAAAATATCCAAATTGATACAAAGATGCAAAAGTAAGTGGCGAGTTGTACACAAGAGGATTTTGGCCGACACCAATTAACCAATTAATGTAGTCAGTGGGTGGGTAGAAAGCATTAGCAAATGGATTAATATTTAGCTGTTCAACTTAAGGAAGTTTTTGGGCTACAAGGACTTATAAATGACTAGAAGATTGTTGGCGATCTCTCTGGCAGATTCCACTGAGAGAGATCATAACCTTGAAGATTCTTGCTGAGACTACAAACTACTCTGCCACAGTGCAACATGGCATTATAAGTAATATGTATTCTGCAAAGTTTAATATAGACAGTTATATGTTACATAAAGACTTCTCAAAGGTGCTATACTGTCTGAATGTGTATCACATCAGTAGGAATACTATTGAACACATACTCCGGTTGTATGTGTGAAAACAACAGTGGGAGGGTGAGAAACACCTGCAGCCATTTCAGGTTTGGGCTGAGGGAGCGGGGTTCGCTCAGATGAGTCACAACACTAGCGCACAAGTACATCTGCAACAGAGCGAAAAAAGAGAGGCACAAAAGCAAGAGGTGGGCACTGGGCAGATGATGCACTGTGTGATTCAGTCCCCAGTGTTATGACGCGGAGTAAACACAAGGTCTGCTGTTTACACTGACCATGTTTGAGAATGGACACATCTAAATGAAGGTGCTAGTGCAGTCAAGAACAAGAATGGACTAAAATTTAAACACAAATTTGGGATTTGGTTTCTACCATTCTAAAAGCAAGACATTGAAACAATACATGCATGTAGAAAACCAACTGTAACTGTAACAGTCGGCTAACCACTCCACCACCACCACCATGTATGAGGTACTGACTGTCCCTGAATACATACTGTGTGAATGGATCCATCCCAATTGGTTCATTTTTTTTGTTCTACAAGGTAGTGACCAGTACTAGAAACAAGTCTAATATGCAGAAATATATATACACAACAGAAATAACATACATAATGCTTTGTGGCTGACAATTATTACAGGTAATTAAAATTAAAAACTACAATTCCAGTTCAGTTTTACTTAAAATAAAGTTATGAGACCGTGGAGGTTTTGGGGGATTTTAATTAATAATATAAAACAGTACTGACTTTTGCCTTCACTGAACAGCCCTGTAGAGCTTCTACTAACTTTCGTCTATCGTGCAGAATGTCCTACAGTCCACATACCTGACTGTAACCCCTGTCGTCTTCATCGCATTCCCTCAGCTGGATGACGTCATCATCCTCTTCCTCCTCGTCCAACTCGCTCTCGGTGCTCTCTCCCTTCACGTGCACGCCCCCACGCTCCTCCTCGCCCTTCACATGCACACTCAGCCGCTCCGAAGAGGGCATGCTTTCATCAGAGCCGTCCTTTTGAAGCCTGAAAACAATACAATAGGCTATTCAATAACTACTATAAACAGACTAACTGGAGTATGATGATCCTACTTACTAATATTTTTTGCCAGAGTTTCTTTGCAAATTGGTTTAGTGCAGTAACAGAAACAAAAAATGATGAGGTGATTAACGTTTGTGGACATAATAATAATATTACTCATTTACTTCCAACTACCCAGAGCAGACAAACTAGGCATTGATGGAGGGATGAAAAGTTATTGTTTGCACACACCATCTTGCATAGAAGTTTTTATGATAAACTAAATGAAGTTTGCAAGTGTCTGTATAAAGAACAGCATGTGCGCGCTACCATAGCTCTCCACATGCTCTAGATATGCCTTCTACTATAAATCTACCCTCACTAATAAAAACAGTCTAAATAAAGACTCTAGGCCTATATGTACTACAAACACACCAGTGAAACGTTCACATTTAAAACATGCATGTCCTATAATATAATTTCAACATATTGCCCAAAATGTTATGCAGTAAACCACACTGAAATAAAAGCGCTACCATAGCTACTGTATATATTAACAGAAGTATGATGATCCTACTCACTACAATTGTTTTGCTTATTGATTAAATGTTTTTTTTTAATAAACTAAATGTATTCATCATGATTTGTTTGTTTTTACATTATATACTATATATATATATATACATACATTAATGAATTTATAGACTACAAACGTGTCTAGTAGTTATTCTAAAGGGAAGACCGGGACTATATGGGATTAGACATATCATAGACTTCTCATTTTTGGAGGGTAGAAAAATATAAACAAATATTTTATTCATATTTCCCTCAAGTCTATGAGTTTGTAGAATTATTCCTGACTACACTCATTTGAAATACATTAAGTACTTTGAATACTTTAACTCAAGTAATAATTGGACTGAGCGACTTTTACTTGTTTTGCAGTAATATTTGACCAGAAGGATCTATACTTTGACTCAAGTACCGACATTGAGTACTTTGTCCACCACTGCAAATAAAGCAAGTATTTATTCAATTTCTTTAGCTACAAAGAAGCACATCCTAACTGTTTAAGGCAGCAACTCTGGACAACTCTGCGGTCCACTCCTGAACTGATGGCACACACAATGATATGTCTACCTATCATAACACTAGTTTGGATCCAACTCTTAATGTATCTGTCTTGTTCCGTTAAGATGGAATCTTCTCCTAAAACAAACAATCTTAGACTAAATGGGATTAGTTTGTAAATTTTAACCCAGAATTTGATTACAAAACCATAGGGCATGAGCTAGGTGTCCTTCGTCTTGGTTACAAGGCCAGCATTTAGCACAAGTCGAAATAATCTGGAAGGGGTCCAATAATAACAATGCAAAAATTTGAATTGGATGAGAGAAACTCGAATAAGTGAAATCCCCCGAGTTCTGGTTACCACATTTGTTCACGTGCTCTAAACAAGAATGGTGAGGTATGCATCTGCAGCCGGCACCGAATGTCACCAAAAAAAAACCCCCACTGTAAAAACCCAATTACCTGTGAAGCCCCGCCCCTGCATCGTCCTCTTGCATGTCATTGGTCTCTGTGAGCTCTTCCTCTGTTTCTTCTGGGTGAGTGGGTGGGGGCCTAGGGAGGTCTGGCCCTTTTGACAGCATCTGAAAAACACACACTTGTTCGATTCGATTTGTATGGTGAATTGTTTAGGCCTAATTGAGAATGCCTCATACCTTGTAGTGTTTTTCTAAGAAGTGGTGGTGTTGCTGTTGAACCACGAGCTGCTGCAGGGCCTGGGGCGACTGTGGCAGGGGGGCACTCTGTGTACGGGACAGGGGACGGTGGCGGGGCAGCTTGTTGACGGGACGCATGCTGCTGGACACGCCTCGTTCAGCTGTGACCAATGGTGACTGGTTATACATGGGGACTGAAGACAAAGATTTATTTTAATCAACGTTAGTAGTTACAAGGAAAAATTGTATAATAATGTTTAGATTTATTTTTATATTGTTTATTTGGTGTTGCTGTAGAGGCCAGGGGAGGGACTAAATGAAAACTCCAGAATACGTAGCTGACCATGTGAGAAGTATGGTAAATGGGACAATGCTAAACAGAATGTACATCAGGAGTCATAATTGTGTATGTACCAGAGAGCATAGCAGTCTGCTGCCGGGCCTGTTCCAGCAGTAACACGTGCTGTAACAGAGAGGAATGGGTCGAATGGGAACTAGGGGGCGGGGTCTCCACATCGTGTCCTACACCTGAAAAGAGACAAAATAAAAAATACATTATTGGTATTACTTTGCCATTCGTTGTTTCTTTCCGTTTTTAGATTCAAGCCTCAGCAGCTGAATCATCTCACTCTCCTCCATCACCAACTCACCAGCAAAACCATCTCACTGTCCTCCATCACCACCTCAGCAGCAGAACCATCCCACTGACCTCCATTACACCTCAGCAGATGAACCATCTCACTCTCCTCCATCACCACCTCAGCAGCAGAACCATCCCACTCTCCTCCATCACCACCGCAGCAGCAAAACCATCCCACTCTCCTCCATCACACCTCAGCAGCAGAACCATCCCACTGTCCTCCATCACACCTGAGCAGCAGAACCATCTCACTCTCCTCCATCACCACCTCAGCAGCAGAACCATCTCACTCTCCTCCATCACCACCTCAACAGCAGAACCTTCTCACTCGCCCTCCATCACCACCTCAGCAGCAGAACCATCTGACTCTCTTCCATCACCACCTCAACAGCAGAACCTTCTCACTCGCCTCCATCACCACCTCAGCAGAACCATCTCACTCTTCTCCATCACTACCTCAGCAGCAGAACCATCCCACTCTCCTCCATCAACACTTCAGCAGCAGAACCATCTCATACTCCAAAGCTTCAGTCACTTGCACACCTCTGCTTCCTCCTGTCTTTTACCACTAGTGTCTAGACTCAAGATCTACCATTAAAATAAATCCTCACCAGTAGCTCAACATTCATATTGCCTCACCAAAGGCCTGAATTTGAATTCAGAGAATCACATTGTAACAGGTAAAAATGTATACACTTCACTAAAACACCATGTTATAATATAATTGGAATCTGAACATTTAGCCACCATAGACACTGTAAAACAAATATCTCTTGTCTGGAGTAATAGGTTTCTGAAATTGAGACTATAACAATAAAAAGGTATAGCCATGATATTATTTTTTGATGCAGTTATGACTAATTCATTATTATAATGGAGGTATAAAACATAAATGTTATTTTTATGACCACATTACTGTACCTGCAGGTAGCGAGGACGTGGAGAGGAACTTTCCTGTCAGAGCCCCGCCCCCTCGCAGTGATTGGATGGCTTGGAGTTCTGCCTCTTGTTGAGCTGTGAGCTTCTGTGACGTCTAGAGATGTTAAAAATTTAGAAAAACTAAGAATAATGGTGTCTTCAAAATGGTCTATTTTGCGTGCTAAAGAAGACTTAGGAAAACATATGGCTGCCTGACAATGCATATGCTGGCCCATATTTGCAGACAGCACGTACATATTCTTAGCCTATAGAAAAGTGTGTGGGAGCGTATGTGTGAAGCAGCATTACCGTGATATGCGTGTTGGCAGGGAGCCCCAGGGAAATATTGGGCAAAGAGGGCGACGTATAGAGACTCAAAGGACTCAAAGTCCCATCAGCCCCCAGCGTCTGGTGTAGAGACCTCAGCTGTAAGAAAGCACATTTAGTTAGGCTTCTGCATGCATGTTGTATTAAGGCTGAACTGCAAAATTAATTTCATCAATATATGTTTAGTACATATCAAGATCATGAAAAAATATTAAAAAAAACAAATTATATAAATGAGGGACTACCTCAGTCTGAATGTTGGGCACTGATCCTGTGTTGCCATTGGCAATAGCTGTATTAGAGCTGTTTGGACTGCTGGGACCCGAACCAGGAGCACTGTTACATAGAGATGACACTAGAACAGAAATAAAAAACGTTAAATATTTAAAAAAATTATTAGGTCCCCTTTAGACCTTGCATTTGAATTCAAATGCATAGTCTGAAGGGTGCCACAGTAATACATGTGAATATAATGTGGATAGGTTATAACCTGATATCTCGATGGCTCTTTTCTTGAATGTGCTGATGACTGTTCCGTCTTTCCTCCGTAGCAAAGGAGAACTCCGCCTTTCTGCTACCTTCTGCTTCAACCGGGAGCGCACTTTGAGGTTTGGCTCGGAAACTAAACAGAAAAACACATACATTTTTTTTTCATATTCTCTACGGATCTTGCTCTTCAGTTTTTATAGAAAAGCACTCCCATAATAGACAAAAATATAGACTTTTTGTAGTAGACTAGTAAAAACAGCAAGACTGCATCAGTTTTATATTTCTTTGAGCTATTGTCATTATTTAAAAGCTTGTTGAAAAGAATTTGCATGTCTCGTGAGACAAGAGACCAGACCAAACTTCCAAAATGACACGAGGTTGGAGCACACGTTCTGTTTTTTTACCAAGAGACACAAGGGAGAAGAAAGAAATCGTCATTCATCCTGAAACAACTCATTTAGCCATCAAAATGAGCTGTTTATTTGAGATAAAAAGTATCATAGTTCTCTCTTTAGAAAGTTTGTCTTAAGCACCTCGTCATTGGTGTCATTCTACAATCCCATTAGCGGTCTAGTTCTTTGTTTGCTAAATTTTCCAAAGGTATTTAGGTTTGTCTGGTAACTTGGCAGCATCGAGGCAGATACAAACGCTAACTGGCAAATCCTAAATTCGGTTTTGGCTGCCGTGGCGTGTTGGCAATTTGTTAGTGGGATGAGCGGCTAGAGTAGGTGTCACTAAAGTAACCTTGATTGTTGATGCCAAAACTTCTATAGGCTTTTGTCTATTTAAAAAGTCAGATTGTTTACAAGCTAATGGAGCCACCTAACAGACGTCAACATTAGAAAGGCTATTTTAGCTTATGAGGTGAAAGTATTAGAGGATAAGAATGTTGTTGTGACCTCACAGCACCTCGGTTTATTTTAATACTTAAGCTACTGCTACTGACTTTTTTTGGGAATACACCTTTAATGCTGCTGTTTAAGCAACAAATGAGCCTGTCCTACACGCAGCACGGTGTAAACGGAAGACATTTTTAGGATCAACTATACCAGCTGCAATATTACGTCAATCCATAACACTTGAAAATTAAACTAAAAAAGTGAATTTGATGATCTTGCATAATGCCCATACAGGCTCTCGATCGTTCAAATCGCGGTAATCTGAGTAGCATGTTGCAAAATCTCAGAACTCTTCCTAAATACCTTTTTGACTACTTTAGTACTTCAATACTTTATGAGTCATCAACAACAAGCATTCACATAAACACTCCTCCTCTGCAGATACATTTATTAAACCACTTGTCCAGCAATAACTTTTCTGTATGTCAGCTCTAGTCTCGTACCGGTCTTGCGCAGAGGGAAGTCATCTTTGCCCTCGTAGTTGCCCAGCAGGGGGGGCAGTTTGTAGGACGGTGGTGTTCCCGGGGTGTTGCCCTGTGGAGGTGAGCCCTGCTCCAGTGATGTGTGCTGGGCTCCCCTGTGGACAGAGTAATAACTCATTTGCATTGGCGTGGGGGAAGCATATTGAATTGTTTTGCTTTAATGACACATGCTTATATAGTAATGTGTTTCAGGGTGTAGTGTTATAGGGGACTTCCTACGTGTTTTTTTACTTTCAGACTTCTAGTTTAGCTTCTTGTTTTAACCAACTTTTTACAGTGTATGCAAATAATTTTTAACATTAACATTCATTTAACATTTCCAGCTTTTCATGGTAAATCCTAACAGAATATTGTACTGACTAATTCCTATGTTCAGAGATGTCTGTTTTATGGCCAATATTATTGTGATGTTTTAGCAGTAAAGAGAGTGCATCTTTATATTTAATTGATGTATAAAATGTATATATATAATATGTATATTTCTTTAGATTTTAAGCCACTGAAATACATTTAGTTAACACACTAATGTATAATGATCATGTGAGCTAAAATTTTACTAGGTAAACCAATAAATATGATTGATTGATATATTTGATTGAGGGATAGTGTAATCTGACCATAAATGCTGCATACATTATACACTGTAAATACTTTTGACTCGGAGGTACAGCGGCAAGTGTTTCATAGACTGGGCAGGCAGGGACGTTCTGTGTAGAGTTTGAATGTTTGTCTCTATGGACAATAGGCTGACCCTGGCTCAAGATCTGGAGATTGCCCCAGTGGCAGTGAAAGGATGGGTCAAATGCAGTGTACTGTTTTTCATGCAGACATCATATGCTCATAGCTTAATTAGTGTACAGGAGAGAATTACAAGATATTTACAGCACATGCATTATTGTACCATCATTGCCACAGAGCATGCTGAGCTGGTTTCTTAAACAATAGTAAACGCTGGACTCCGGAGTCTTGCCCCTGCATCCTAAAGCCATTTCCTTCATTTCCTAGAATGCATTTGGGGTTCTTTCCTGTGTCTATGAATGTGGACATTTTTTGTTCTCCTCTGTTTTATTGCTGTCCTGTTTCATATCAGCGTTGTGTGAGGATGAAAAACAAATTATGTAAAGGAGCTGTGAAGGTCTGACAGTGAATAGTGCCATTGTGTTTGATGTTTCAGATTGTGACACACTTCCACTCTTTGTTTATGTGACACTGCTAAAATAAGCCTGGGATATCCTACACATAGGACGCATAACATTACATTCTTTATATTTAGTAATTGACATGTTTCAGGAATAGAGATCCCCAAATGCACACATTTATCCATAACAGTAGCTAATTAAATTTAAGTGTGGATATCATAAATATATATAGCATGAGTCAAAACAATCAATCATTAGATCCTGTATATCATAATTAATTAAAAGCTTTTGCTAGAGCCTCCAAAATACCCCTTCCAGCCTATCCTTGCCTGCGAGCCATTTACTGTCTTTGCATAAGAAGCCAATCAAAATCATAATACTTAAAATTAAGAGGTAATGATTTGTTGTTTATGTTAATCCTTCTGTGTTGGTCTAGAGACTTTATTCTGCATATGTTTGGTGCTTCATTTGTAATGTCTATCAAATGCAGAAAATCACACATCAGGCAAACATTATACACATAATGCCTCTTACCAGCATTTCGGGGAGAAGGAATGGTTGAGTCCACCGGGGCCTGGTTCTTTTTTACTGAGAAGGAACTCCTGCAGCTTCAGCTTCACCTCAGTACTGGCAATGGCACCTACAGACCAGAGCAGACACATGTAGAGATCAAGTGTGTTTAGTATGTTGATCTGTGTTATAGACAGTATAGTGGAGTCCTACTCTCTTTGCCTTTCTCCTTGTTCCTGAGCATCAGCAGCTGTTGCTCCAGTCTCTGTTTCTCCTGCTCCTCATGTCTCTGCTGCTCCAGCTTCCTCTTCTGCTCCAGCTCCTGCTGACGCTTTGCTGCCAACAGCTCCTGTTGTTGCTAACGCACACAACAAATTGACATATTTAAGTAAGAAAAAGGAACACAGTCACACAGTCAAGATGGTCAGTATGATAGACTGTTGCGCGTAGCTTTTAGTTGATGTAATGCTAATTACTAGTGCTCTGCCTACATTAAACATTATGCCAGAGCCATCTTCATAATTTTGTTCTCTAAATTTGATTTGCTCTTTAAAATACAAATTTAGAGTGTAGCTTAACACCAGAATGAGTGTGAATGTGAATGAGTGAGATTATAGTCTCAACACTTGAAAAACCATACGCCATAAAAATCATAACCAGACGCAACAGAAGGCACAATCACTGGGTAACGACAAAATACAGTACAATGTGATGCGGACCAGGTATAGTACCTTGAGGTGCTCCTGTAGCTGCACCTCATGTTGTCTGGTGAGGACCTCGTGTTTTTTCTGAAACTCAGCGAACAGTAGTTGTTTCTGGAGCTCCTGCTGCTGTTTGAGTAAGTGAAGTTCTTGTTGGAGCTGCTGTTCTCTCAGGCTGGTGTCCACCACTGCGGGGCCCCCGGACATAGACCCAACCCTGGGCTCCGTACGCAGGTCCACTGGGCCTCCTCCACCTCCAGGACATTCTCCCTGACCCCCACCTGCAACAGCAACAGAGTTTACTCAATCATATAAACACTGCTTCACTTGTGCAGTCATGTGTTATCAGGTTCTTCTAAAAATACAGCTGTCTGGTTTATATAGTAGTTAAATAATTATTTTACAAATATTTTCTCAATTACTTTTCTATATTAAGTTACAGTAAAGAGCATAGAGGCTGACTACGTTTAGTCATTTTGTATTCAAATCTACGGCCCATTGGGAAAGGCACTAGCCCGTGAGATGTTCAATGTCCATAAGCTTTGTAATTTGTAATAAGTTTAAATTTGCTTATCACCTGTGAAACACAATTCATAGCAGACAAATTTTGTTTCTTTTTGTTTGTTTTTTGTTTGTTTCTTTTTGAATCTAATGAAGCAGATATTATCATAAATATTATGCTTTTAAAGTTGGTCTAGCTCAGGGGTCTGCAACCAATGGTTTTAGAGCCACATGCAGCTCTTGAGCACCTTTCTTGTGGTTCTTTGTACATCTGCTTATGTAAAGTCAATTAATGAATAAAGACACTATCTGAGCACACATCTTTGAAACAATCACACACATTTCTTTCAGCATCTCAGAGTAGGCTATGACTTGACTATTCTATGTGGATGGGTTCGTTTCTTCAGCATATGAGTGCTTACTGAGTCTCGGGTGTGTACGCCACACTGTCACAAACCTTCAGTAAATAATCAAGACAAATAAACTTTAAGTTACAACTTTATACTACAGGTCCTTTTGTCTTCCTGAGCTGGTAGAGCTCTTTTCCCTGAAAGACTAAATAAACAGCGCTAACAATAAAATATCCCCACTGCATTTTACACTGCTGTTTAGTTACTGTTAATGACAATTCAGTAGGTTATTTGATTGACCTATTAATGTTTCGCATTATGCTATGCAAGTTTTGCTTGCGGCTCTTTACAGATTACTTTTTTGCAGACCTCTGGTCCAGCCTCAACAACACAGTTTAAAGAACTCCTCCAAGTTGACAAACACACACCATGCATTAACATTTATCATAGCTTCATCTGTGTCATGCTACAAACTGTAGCAAAATGTAGACCACCATGCAGTGTTCATATATAACAAGGCCTGTGCTGTCGTCCCCGACAGCAAAGTATATATCGGCGAAAACGACCCCATACGTCTGCCCCATACGTCTGCCCCGTACGTCTGCTACAACTATTACCAACGGGCA
>JAVQKC010001742.1:0-45223 GCA_036025475.1 Philypnodon macrostomus
TACCCAAATCAATACAGTTTGGCGTCTTTATGGTATGCACCTGTGTGCAAATGTTGAAACTGATCCGGCAATTCATTTTTGAGTTATCGCGTTCACAGCTAGGATCTGCGGACGCGGACGAGGACGCGGACGAACACCGACGTGATTCCATAATATCGGCGACACGCTGTTTTCGCCGATATAATAAGTAGAGGTGATGAATCAGCATACAGAGCAAACCACATGGTGCACAAAAACAATCTGGAGCTGAACTCCGGGATGGTCATAAACATCAACGGAGACAAGGTCGAGCAGGTCTCCACCTTTAAAGAGTAACTAAACCTTGAAGCAAACTGAACATCCTTCAGGTTAAACAGTGGTTACTGCAGGGCATGTTTCCTATTGGTCAAAAATATAAATAATAATATATAATAAAATAATATATGAAATAATATAATACAATATCTATGTCACAGGCCCTCAGGCTCTGATAGGCCCTTGTCTCATTTAGACTCACACCTGTAGTGAATTAGGAGTTCTATTTGAGAGCATGGCTCACATCACATTCACTTTAAATTCAAGGTTCACCTCACATAGACTGAAAACTCTACATCAATTGTGAAAAAAGCTCAGAAAAAACTACATTTTTTTAAGAATACTGGGAAAAAACAATCTTGATGGCAAAATTCAACCGATCCACCATCGAAAGTGTATTGGCGTACTTCGAAAATGTCTGGTGTGCTGGGTGCTCTACCGCTGACAAAAAAGCCCTGCAGACAGTCATCAAATCAGCAGAAAGATTTTTTGGCTACCCCCTGCAATCTCTGAAGAAACTGCGAACTCCAGATGTCTCAACAGGGCCAAAAAAAATCATTAAAGAAAATATTCACCCAAGACATGCACTGATTGCTCTCCTGCCCTCAAGAAAAAGATCCACGAGCCTGAAAAGCCAGACTAACAGCCTCTAAGTCAGACTGATATATGCAGAATTCTACACATTTTCCATCTCTAATGTCTGGAAACAATTGTAAGTAAGCTTAAGCTACAGGCAATTGTAAGAAGTAATTGGACAAAGCATCAGTTAGTGGTCTGTGCCAAAATGTGTTCTTTTAGCTAATTTTAGCTGAATTTTAGGTTAATTATGTTTTGTTCTTTATATAGCGTATCATTGAATTAGGGTTTTGAATTTTCAGAGTTAAATATTTGAATTGTTGCCCGACTAAAAACCTCGGGGAAACAGAAAAAGAAAAGTGTCACTATTATTATTACTATTATTATACTACATGCTGTCACACTATTTATGGATTTCAAATTTATTTTATATAAAAATTATGAAACATAGCCAACCAAAACAGCGGAATTGATATTGGCCAAACTGGTCATTCAAATATCAGCCTAATTTTTCATATCGGTGCATGCCTAACTGCTAATTGTGATTACTGCTGATACAACATAGGCTAACCATCAGAAAATCAGATAGATAACATAAACGTATGCCTGACTTGATGACACAGACTGGCCAACAAAAATAAACAGTGACATTTTGAGACTATTGCTGAAGGACTGAAGGATGTCATTCTCATAAACCTTTACTTATTTGCAATCATGAATAAAACAGAAAAACACAATTCTACAGTGGGGCTGGCCATTACAATATCCTCTGTCTGCACAAAACAAAATATATGGTAAAAATCTCTATTTAACCTCTACACATATGCTTTAAAAAGAAGCTGTGGAAGTTTAACAGTTAATATTTTAGTCTTTTTTTATTTATGCTTGATTTCAGAAACAATATTGCAAATCTAATTGCAATTGCATCCACTTCATGTATGTAATAAGTCACTTGTTCATGTATGCGTATCAAAACAGCAAAAACCCCTCAACGCTAATAACCCATGTGACCTGTTCATGCCCAGATTCCGTAATATTCTATTAATTCAGCCCTTAAGCCTCTACATTAGGTGCTAAAATCAGTAAAGCTGTTTCCTTGTTGGTAGTGCACTGAATCACACAGCTACAAAGATCTGACTTGAGTCGATGTTTTTGAAGAAAGAAAAAAAAGAAATCTTTGCTTCGGGGGTTTTGCTTGCACCAGGGACACTCACAAAAAAACAAAAGGCTCTACAAGCAGCCTGCTAATGGTCTTTGTGGCCCACTGAAGGATTATACAGCGCAGATGGTGAGGCTACAGCAAATGTAATCTGCGAGATAAAATCCAGTGTTCCGACATTTCAAAACATATTCCGTTTTGCAGTAAACAGAAGTGAACGGGGTACATAATGGGGTGGAAGAAAAGGTGTACTGCAGATATGGTGAAAAGTACTTAATGTTGGATGTCTTGATTATACATGTGCATTTTAATTAGGAGCCATTAATCTTGTTTTAGCTTGGCTCCAGATATGATGCTGCAGCGAGATGAGGCTTGGATTCTGCAGACAGACTAAGGACAAAAGGAACACGCATGTCTGAAAATAGTGGTCATGCCATTTTGTAGTGGTGTCCCGTAAATGAAGAAAAAGTGCACTCAAAATTTCCCACAATGCACGATGTGGCAGCAATGGTCACTAGAAGGTCAATATAGCCCACAGTGCTTTGTGAGTCTCTGAGGGAAACAGAGCGGCCGTGACCTGAATGAAACGAGTTAGAGACCCTGACGTTCTGTTATGTCATAATCTTTATAAAGTTGTTATTAAAGGTGCAGTTGGTAAGTTTCCTAGAAGAAAAAATAGTATGTATCTGACCCTGTTCTATGATGCAAACTCGGTAATCTGTCATTGTTTTATTATTTTACTTATTTACCCCTGGCCTCTACAGCAACATTAGACCACTTTTGACAAATAGTAGTCGATTTTTTACTTCCCCTGGCATCTACAGACTATAGACAAGCTGCTTTACATCACTGAACAGGGACAGAAAGTCCATTTTAAGCTGTTTTTATTTGTATAAATTTTTTTCTATTTATTTTAGGGTAATGTAGCTGTTATGATGTGAAACTAAAGCCTTTACCTTTACAGCTTTTACAGATTCAAATTTATCAAATGGTAAAACAGTCCATCCAATCCAGTCCAATTCATGTAAAATGTACACACTTCTGTTTTTTTACAGATGGCTTTTTTCCACACATTATCATCACTGACCTAAAAATAGTAGTACATACTATAGGTTAGGGACTAGGGTATGATGCTCAGAGACAGTCATAATGTGTTTATTATATACCTACAACTGGGGCTGAGCGATAAAGCAATTTCATACCTATGATATAAACATGATAATATGCCAATTTTGGTAATCTCACCAACTTTTCTGTGTGTTCAATATCCCTATATTTCACATTAGCTTGACTGTTGCGTGATTGTTTGACCACAGCACTACTCTACTCTACAAGGTAATAGCCAATCATGCAAGATACAGTGATCAAGTCAGCATTATGATCTTGTTCTTAGAAAATCCTGATTTACTCAACATTTGGCATCTTACTACTTTCTTTGATAGCTATAGAGGGTGCATGCATTGCTGAAGATGACAAATCCTTAGGACCTTAGGACATTCAATGCTCCAGAAATCGTGTCTGCAAAGGGTTGTAGTCTAAATTCTTGCACCAGAGTCTATAAATCACAATAAACACAATAATATCTTTGAGGAAAAAAAATGTATTACAACGCTAATTACCATTTCAATTATATCAGACCTGGGTGAGGTGTGGCCCTTGACCAGTCCATGTCTTTCACTCAGAAGGCTTGGTAAAACAATAATCAATACATATCATAGAAATTGTACTAGAATTATGAAGACATTTAATGGCACAATTCACATTTGTGCGTCACGTTACCAATGGCAACAACCAGAAAATGCATTTGTTTGCCCTGTCAATGTTAGGGCAATACACTAGATTACCCCACCACACAAAAGTAAGCCCTTTTTTAACACTGCGTTTATTGTTGTATAGTGGACACTGAAATTATGTGCGTGATAGTTTTTATTGGGCAGCTTATCTCGGAAACCCTAACAGCCTTATTAGATGTGTATAGACTGCAACAGTGCCCGCCCCCCCCTCTGGGAAGTAAAAATTCTATTCATTTTTGTCATAGACTTTTTGAAAAATCTATATTTTATGAATTTAAAAGATTGATGGAGGCTAAGCATTATTTTCAGCCTAACCCTAAACCTGTTTTCAAGTTTCAGATACATTTTTAGAAAGAATTGGCACTATGAACATGAGTAGCTGATAAGATATGGCAAAAATGAACAGGATTTTTACTTCAGGAACCAGAGGTAGGCGGGCACTGTTACGCTCTATAAGCTCAGTAGGCCACAGTCACTTACTCCTACAGTATCGCCAGAAAGTGTCTTCCCAATTTAGTGTTAAATAATGGATTATCCTGGGGGGGAATTCCAGATAGTGTAAGCTAATGCATAATTTACTAGCCATGTTTGCTATATGGAATAGAAAAAGAAGTAGGTCAAGTCCAGCAATCCTAATACTGTTGTTGTCCAGTCAATTCTGATAGCCTCTTTGGAATTTGGTCTAGTAAAACTGGCAATATGTAAACGCCCATCAAATGAATTCATACATTTCTAATTATGTGTCAAAGAATGCAATATCAATCAAGCAAAAAATAGCAAGGATAGCTGCAATATTTCAATGTTAACTTTGCAATAATGAATGCCAGTTGAACTCTGCACTGGTAAATGTATTCTTTGTCTGCTTTAGCATCACTTAATAGCCTCAATATATGCCCTGGCAAACGTCATTGTGTGGTGCATTTCCATGACAATGTATTTCCAATTTCAACTGTTCAACTGTGCAGCTTATCCCAACATTAATTAAAAGACCTATTGTGCAACATTTACTGAGCTTTGAAACCATGTTGTAATGTGGTTCTTAAAAAAGAGAAAAAGAAGTAAAATGCCAAAAAAATAAAAAAATAAACGTCTAAAGGTGACAAAAATTGGTTTAACAATATTGCATATTACAGGCCTTATAACTCAATTAGATGCATCATCATCAGGCAGTGCATACAGTGCAGTTGAACGAGGGCCCAAGAGGTAGAGGTCCACTGGGGGTTCTATGATAAAAACAAGACTAAGTTGAGGCTAAACCAGGTCAAAAACAACTAATAGGGGTCTAACCAAGGACTTAAACAGGACTAAACCAGGTCAAAACGAGGGCTAAATCAAGGGAGGAAAATGGTGACTAAACCAGGTCTACACACCTCACTAAACCAAACCACAACTCAGTAACTTCTAAAGCAGAACTTAACATGTCTGGCCAAGAACTAAAACAAAACTAAATCAAGGGGTTAGTGATAGTGAGAAAAAAACATAATAATTTTGTTTTAAGCCAGATTTAGTTTTTATCTCAATTTTACACAGAAGGCTACTGCTGTTATATAAGCCTTTATTCTCACCCTTAGAATACATTTGTTTTGGGACAAGGGTTCTCATGCCACACAATAAACACATATCACATAGACAACACACACACACACACACACACACACACACACACACACACACACACACACACACACACACACATGGATAAATGCAGTTCAACACAACAAGCCAATTTGATGATTTTGCACCATTCCCAGAGGGTATAAAATAGGTAACATATGTCTTTTTATGATTATATTATATTTTAACTAGAAATTAAATGTGCATTCATTCCAGTGTTCATCATAATATTTAACCCCCCCCCCCCACCTTTTTTTATTAATATTAACACTGGCATTGTTACAGTAAAAATTACAGTGAAGTGCAGAGCATAAATGAATGCACTGTATCACGATTTAACAATCTTCCCAGATTAGCAGATTGCCATAATTTCATATCACCATGACACCTTTAATCACCCCTAACTAAATCACATGTACCTGCACTCAACAAGGTCTAAACCAAGACTTAACCATGAATATAAAAATGCACTGGTGTCCTTGATCATAACGCCTCTGAGGCAGTCTCTTACCCAGCACTCCGAGGCGGTAGTTGAGGGTGATGACGATGACGTTGCCGTAGCTAGCCAGAACGCTCCCATCCATCATGTTCCCGGTGCCCTCGGTGTAAGAGCCCCCGTGTACGTAGACCATGACCGGCCGCAGACCCCCCTCTTCATGGATGTCTGCAGAACAACAACAGGAATTTATTATCTGCAGTCAACATGACTGCCTTTATTTTGGACTCAATGTGGGCAAGTCAGATTCATTCATCCATCTTCTTTTGCTTTTCCCAGGGGTTTGCAGGAAGCTAAAGCATATCCAGCAACTATGGGCTTTAGGTGGAGAGAGGGGCTGATAAAGTGACAGACATCCACTCACCCTTACATTCACTAACAACAAGCAATTCAGATTCTCCCAACACATGCATGTCTTTGTGTGGTGGAAGCCTGGAGAGAACCCATAATAACACAGGGAGAACATGCAGACTCCACTCAGAGAGATTGTAGTTGGAAGATTACCCACTTGGTTTCTATTGACTCTAAATGCAAATATAATTTCTTTGAAGGCTTGACTTCATGTACTCTGGGTATGCACCAATAGCTGCATACAAACTTGAAGCTGACAGGAGTTGAGTTAGCACACAAACAGTGGAGTGGAGTCTGCACATCCTTCCGTGTCACTGTGGGTTCTCTCTTCTTTCTCCCACCATCCAAAACGTGCATATATTAAGTATGACATGCCTGTTTGTCAATGTATAACTGTGAATAAGTGGCATTGTCCAGGGTTTGCTCTCCCTAATGCCTGTTTCACACGGTAAGATTTTTAAATTGTTGGAAGATTTTCAAAACCTCTCATGGCAATAAAAATATCACGGCTATAACAGTTTTGGTCGAACAGTGTGTGGTGTGCATCCACACGGCTAACACAACACACCACACACAAACCGATTTTACTCACAAACATTCCCAGGTCAGACGAGAAATCTCACAAAACCTCTTGAGATCAGATGTAACTTCAAAGTTAACAAACAGTTAACAGCATTAACAATAGTTTGTTGGTTAAAGGACACAATGTGTGGGCTCTACCCGATACACTATGATTTGGAGGTTGTTTTTTTCTCTCTGGGATTTTGATTTCTTTCTGCGTGCCATGGATGCATTATAAAATGTATTAAAACTATAATAGATCCATGGTGTGCGCTCGTTTGTCCTCGGGGCACACCCCACACCCTGCGACATCGAGCTAAGACATTCCAACATGATATCCCTGATTTCAGATCGGATCGGTCCCGACGTCCTTCCGAATAGATCAGAGCACTCTTCACACACTACACACAGCATCTGATAAGATTATCTTTAGAGCCATTACAATATAAGGGGCATCCATTGTCGTAAGGGGAAAATCGGGTCAAAAATTGGGTCAAAAATTGGGTCAAAAATTGGGTCAGAAATCGGGTCAAAAATCGGCTGTGTGAACATGGCACAAGACCCATAGTTGCAGTGACAGTCGCCAGTCACTTACACCCCAAAACTCAAAAAAGGAACACAATATTAATGAATGAATGCTAAAAATGCAGAGGTTGTTAAAGTATTAAAGTATTAAAGTACTGTTTTGGGAATGCACCAATAGCTGAGACTTTAACAAGATGCTAGCTTGACTCACAGATCCATGGCCGCCTTGTTCGAGCAGAGGGATTTATTTCTTGCTGCAGATTTGTCATTTTATTAATTAAGCTTCAATCAAAAGATACAAGAGGATGTGCAAAGGACAGTGTCACTTTCATCGTCTCCCATGTTTGTTTTAATGATTTAATGTTCTCCTCGATCTATTGTAGCATCAGTATGGTAGAGTGTTGATATTAAGAACATAGATAAGAACATTTACACATTACATACTTAATAAATGTGCATAGCAGACATGAAGACAGCAGGCTTTTTAAAGTCACCATTTTTTTTACAAATACTACTAATAATAATAAATTACATTTTCATTTTGCACTGGGAAATGTATTATTATTATTTTTGTATGTTCTGTTGTTTCCTGTGCAACCACACAGCCAATCCCACTAACAACTGAATTAAGTCATTGAGATCTAAGTATAGTCTAAGTGCTCAGGAAATACCATGCAGCCATAAAATGTTTCTCCCGGACCCAGTGTACAACCCAACTGTATATGGCCCTATAACATGGTCAGATATTGTAAGCAACCAATTTTGCTTTGGCAAATTGTCGTTTCAATCTGATTGAATGCTGAAGCTGAAAATACTAAAAGAATGTAGATCAAAACTAGCAAGTTTTTCAAAAAGCACCATGTGCTAAATCTGCTTCTAATTAGCTGAGCATCACAATTAAGACATCAATCTCAATGCATCATCATTGTGAAAGTTAAATATTATTGTGGCAAGGCAAAAATTACAGTATTAAATTGTGCAACTATAAATCACACTATTAATTACACATCTATGCAAATGAATGAAGTTAAGAGAAGCTTTTCGCAAATAGCTTTTCAAGTCATTTATTTGTCATTATCTGAAGGACCCTGTGCAGCAGCAGCAGAGCACCGTATGCAGAGCACTGTATGCAGCCTACAGGTGCTTAGGGTTAACAAATGGCATGGGTATCGCTATTGCAGTATTTTAATTAGTGCTATCAATTGATTTTTTTAATCAGATTAATCACAATTCATTTTAAAATTAGCTTTATTGTGATTTGATGATTTGATTGATTTGTTTTTGCTTCAATTGCTGCCCCTGCTCTAGCTGCACTGATCGAGTCACAGTGATACTTCCTCATCTCTACACAGGGCCATTGGGGACTGCAGACTGAATTTACTGCAAAAACTTTAGACAGGACGTCTAGACGACTGAATTCTGTTGTTTTTGTGAAACTACAGCAAATATATTGTGAGGAAAACATGGTTAAAGACTGTGGGAACAGCGTGTGTCGGGTCTTGTGTATAGAGCCTATTCTGTACAATGGACGTGTACTGAATCAGCTATAGCTCTGCAAATATAAGACCATTTTTCATCAAATAAAACTGTTTTGTAGATCAAGGTCTGTAGTATTCCTATACAAGCTGAACACTGTTGATACTGTCAATAGTTTATTGTAATGCATGTGATTCTCCACACTTATTTCTGCTGCTCACTCTCTGACTTCAGGCTGCAGTTTTGACAGAGTCACACTCTCCTCTGCACTGCTCTCTCAAACAGAGGAGAATGAGGCCAAAACAGTTCATCTGCGTTAATTGCTCAATAACAGGTCAATCAATGCGCACGTTGACAGTGTAGTATATAGTATATTATATCAGCTGTAAAACAATGAGTACATTTTTTAATATGTATAATCTAGTAAGAATAATAAACCAAAGTAAAAAAGTGTGCAATTACAACGTGAAATAGCACAAAAGATGTGAATAAATATATCAGAATGTCACTTAACAGCTTTTCATCACCAAACAAACTAATCACAAATGCATACACACAAGTAAAGGGTAAAGTGTCTTGCCCAAGGACGACAATATAAACAGGTTGGTACAAGAATCGAGCTGCTAACCTTCCCATTGTTAGGCTGTTTTACCACCTGAGCCAACACTTATTCGATAGACATTGCTGTTGCAGATTAGTATGCATTGTATGAGATTCTAAACATAAGCCCTGGGACTCTTCCCTACATTCTGATCAGTATGTGTGTGCACCTGAATCTCATCAAACACACTGCATTAAGTTTACATTGCTCAACATAACATAAGCAAAGCGTGCCTGCCGTTTCTTTGTTTCTCCATGATTTGGTGGAGAAGCCAGCGGGTGGATATAAAAGGAGAGTGCCGGGTGAGTTTGTGTGGGCGCGGGGAAGTCACATGCATGTGTATGAACCACTATGTATGCATGAGCAGCTCCGTGTCCTTCCCGCTCCCTAACACAAGGAGCAGCACGAGCCCCATGGCGCCCGACGCAGGTGTCTGCATAGAGAATGTGGTTCGGTCCACTAGAGAGGGGCTGGGAGGGGTCAGGAGGTTCTTGGGGGGTGGTATCTATATTTATCAAGGTTAAATCTATGCCCTGGCTGTAAACTTTCAGGCTTTACTTTGGGTGTACTGAATAACTTTGTGGACAGTGCTTTTGGCAAAATAGATTTCCATTTAGCATTCATTTGTCAATGCTGGTAAAATGCAGCTAATATGGGTTTTAACCAAGCACCTATTGGTTGCAATTTTATTGGGTCACTCTGTTGTGTGTGGCCAGGGCTTCCTCTAGAGGCCAGCCATAGTATGTTCCAGTCCCCAGCTTGGATAAAAAGAGCTTAGAGGTTAAGAGGCTTACCTGAATATTGATTTATACTGACAGCGTATGGATTTAAATTTCACTGTAGGAGTTCCACAGGGAGCTATTCTTGAGTTTATATCTCCCAATACAGGCCACATGTACTATACTAGACTATAAAAGCTGTGTCATAAGTGGGTCAGAGGGCATTTTTTTAGTAGCTGATTGCAAACTGCTAAAGAAATGTATTTCTGAGAACATTTGAACTCATTGAAGTCGAAGGGATTGAAAAAAGACGCAACACTCAAAGAAGCATGTTAGATTTTGAGCACTTGTGTTGAAGCATTGGTGTATTTATAATTTTATAATTTTTTCACAATAGAATGGCATATCGGTTAATTCGCTTTACTGTGTCATTTATTTGTTATTATTAGTGTAGTCGTATTCCTGGAAATCCTCTATCTTTCCACGTTCCATCTTGTCAGCCGAGTCATCTCTTGTTGTCTGTGACCAAAATAACAACTATGTCTTATTATAAATTATTCCGGTCCAGATACTTTGCATTGCATTCTCTCCTCATCTTTCCTACATGGCTAAGGTTAAGGGAATGTTCCAGCTATTCTTTCTGCCTTATTTGTGGTCACTGCACTATTTTGGTGTGTGTTCAAAAATGCCCCTCCGCAGGGCGTATGCAGATCAACCCATTACCGTAAACTCCAGTCCTGCCTGGATATTATTAGCTCCTCCTGTCTGTCGCCACACGCCACTGGCTGCACTCGTACATGTTCGGTTAGAGGCAGTCCTCGCTCCGCTGTGTGAGGTAAGTCCTTGCTATATCCAGGTTAGCTGTTAGCTTCATGTCAATAAGCATTATGTCAAAACAAGTTAGATTTGAAGCATTTGTTGTTACATAATGTTTTAGAGCATTTAATGATCATAACAAAGCATTTTACGATTGGATGCATTGTTTATGACCAGTGTTGGGGAAGTTACTAATAAAAAGTCAGAATTGACACATTACTAGTTTACTAGCTTTTTGAAAAACCTAATTATTCGCAACTGAAAGATATACTACTTTTCATTACTCCTTAAAATTGTCTTTAAAATGAGTGCAAATTAGATTTCATATAGGCCCTTATATTGTACTCCTAACCAGTTTATCCTAGATTTTATTTAGGCTATATTTAACAATTGATTTAGTTTATTTTAATCCAAGCAGGGTTCCCTCTGCATTTATTTCAACATGGCCGCTCAACACAGCGCTGAGGTTACCTCTTTAATAAGTTCACTGATCCCTGCCTGCTTGTATGACACACGCAACAGGACGGACCAAGATACATGTGTGGACAGACGTAGACCTTCTTTATAACGTGTTTAATTTGACTCCTTTTAAAGTTTGTGGGATGTTTGTACAAAAGTGTTGTGTTTTTGCTGCTGTCCTGCTCACACATGCCCCGCAGGAGAGGTTGTTTATGACACACTGGGGGTGAGATAAGCTACCTCTATAGCTACAGTCGCCCTGGGGCAGAAATACATAGGCATGCATAGCATAGCAATGTGGCTTGCCCAAGGACACAACAGCAGTATGAACCGGGAACCAATTGAACCTTCTGTGTAATGGGTAACCTGCTCTACCACCTGAGCTGCTGCTGGTCCTGCCTTCTCAGTTATCATTACACTCATCTTCTCCTGTGGGCACACCATATTTCCGGACTATAAATCACACTCAGGTGAAACTTATATATCAAAATATACATCATTTTCAGAAATGGTTCACTCCTTTGCTTTCACACAACCATTTTAAAATGCAGACCATCAGACTTTGAATGAATGCTCACTGCTGTCGCCGTGACAACGGGGGCGTTTCTCAGTAAGATGTTGTTTTCGTTTTATGTGGAGAAATGCACACATAAACCACATAAACCCGTGAGAGGTGATAAGACCTCTACAGCTACAGTCGCCCTGGGGCAGACTGACAAAGATGTGGCAGCCATACCATGCCTATGGCCATTCCAACCACCACCACAATCATACTAAAATTCATATATAAGCAAGTTAGGTGAGGTGTCTTGCCCAAGGACACAACAAAAGTATTTTTGGGCTGGATTTGAACCACCAACCTTATTGTCAGGAGGCAACCCATTCAATCTCTAATAATAGAGCCTACCTATTATCACACTCACCTTCCTCTGTGGGTACATAGATATTCAGGTAGAGACAATCCTCGCTCTGTTGCGTAAGGTAAGTCGCCGCTATATCCAGATTAGCTGTTAGCCACGAAGGCATCATGTCGCCCAGCATGTTCCTCTCGTCCAAGGACTGGGGACAAACCGGGGCGAACTGTGTGGTGTTGCGTATCCCCGGCCAAGGTAAGGCTTGTTCGGGCGGTTGGAATCGGCGTTCTCCGGTCGGCGGTCTGGCGTAAGGTACTCCGAGGTATTGGACTACAGGCCCCAACAGATCGGAGGGCAAAGGGGTTAGGATGCCACGGATGCGGCCTTGTGCTGTGGAGATAACCGGTACAGTTTGCTGTGTGTTCGAAAAAGGTAGTTGCAAAAATAAGCAGAAGTAAAAAGATAGAAGTCTAAAATTCCAGCACAGGAAAAACATCGGGAATCGTGTTCTCCAAAGCATGGTGCAAACAGCGCTTTGAAAAACAAGCAAAAAAAATAATCTAAAATGATATTCCTTTGCGGTTAGTCCTTGGTCGTAAGTTGCCCAATGTTTTCATTCATGAGCCAGACAAGACAGCAGCTCTTTTAGAACAGTTACCATTACCACCAAACTTGTTTGCTTTCTGATACCAACAAATGCTACATTTAGCATAGCATCTTTAGCACAAGATCCTAAAATTTAAAATCCTTTATTGTTAATAGTTGAATAACAATTTCCATTATTTTGTCTACAGTAGCTGTAAGAAGGATTTGAACCTTGCGAATTGTCTGCCAATGTTACATTTTTTTGAATCACAATCAATAGGAAGTATCTTATTCCATATGACTACTTAGCATTTCAAGTTTTAGTTAACTATATGCTATCATATTTTTGGATCCCACAAGTACTATGAATTTCACAATGTCGTCCAAACTTGGTGATAAGTTTAGAAATAAATACAGGAAAAACATGTAAATTGATCTCCAAAATCCAGCTAGGTTTCTATCTTTTGATTCAAACCTCCTTTAAAAGAAATAGCAAATTTGATTTACAGCTTTGTCCAAAACTTAAATTCTGCATTAAAAAAGTCTGCTGAAAAAAGTCCTCAGTGGTATCCAAAATGCGGCTCAGCTCCAGTCTGTTGCAAGGAAGGAAATAATAAAAATAGTACTCTTGGCTCGTAGAAACAACCTTTTCGGTCGCTCTGTGGGTGCTGTGGTGACTCAGTGGTTCATGCCTGGGAGAACGGCGTGAGTCAGTCCTTTGAGCGGAGCATGTATGGCTGAGGAAGTGTGTCCGTGGTTATGTAAACAGTAGCATCAGTGTTGGGCTGTCACTGGCATCTTCCGGTCACCCCCGCCACAGGCCCCAACCGGCTCCTGTGACACACAGAGGGCAGAGGAGAGATGATTACTAAAGGGATGATGGTGAAATGATCAAAATGTCACAGCGCAGTGTCACACTTGGGTAATCAGAGAGAGGCAGTGCAGAAAATGAAAGGTTTCACAATGTCAGTTAAATTATGTTTTGGTTCAATCAGGGTAATAATGGAAGGACCAAATGGCTAAGATTTAAGAAATACATTTTAAATAGGTCTTCTGTTGGTTGCAGATGTCTGGAGCCAAACCAAGGCCAGTAAGTCGCAGGGCTGACATACATACAGACATACACAGACAAACAACCATTCACTCACTTTCATTCCCTACTGGGGCAATTTTGAAATAACCAATTCTTCTTATATATGCAAATCTTTGGGCGGTGTGAGGAAGATGGAATACCCAGAGACGGTACCAAGTGAAGAAAATGCAGACTGCAGCAAGAGGAATTGTAGTCGAACGGCCCGAGGATTGAACCCACAACCTCCATGCTGTGAGCCAAGGTCTAATTTCTCTGCTACCATGTCCCCTTGTAGTTAAAAAATAATAGAAATATTTCCACGGTATTGCTTGTATTTATTTATTTTTTTTAAGCCCCATAGAATCTATTAGATAAGCATCAAATCTTGTACCTACAGGTCCCCATAGAGGACAAACTGCTGCAGGAGAGTTATGTACGTGTTTATGTTTATGTCTGATTTTGTAATTGGTGTAAAAAAGAGGAAAAATACAATACAACTGAATGTTTAGTCTGGAGGCATCTGCAGCCATCTGTGCTCCATATGGCTGTCTACCTGTCTGCTTAGCATTACAGTCGGCTAAAAGTACCCCGCCAAGGCCACTCCAGGATTATTTTACTCTCTAATTTCAATTAAGAGCATCAGTCACCGAAATGTCTTAATTAGTCTGAATCATGCCGAGAAAAGTCAAGCTACACTCATAGCTTAAACAGGCCATTAATCTAAACAATTGTCTGTGAAATCAATGTATTGACTTGACTGCTATCCTACTCTGTTAGGACTGGCTGTCTCAAAACAGAACACTAGACAAATACCTCAGTGTGATCAACAATCTCCATTCACAAACTTTGTCGTGTTTGTCTTTGAGTTATTTGATTGCTTCATCATTGAATTAAATTTTGTTGGCACAGTAAAGTGAGAAACCATTCACTCTCTTGTTCATTCACTATGAGCTGACTTATAGGCTTCGTATACTGTACTGTATTTCTTTGAATGATTGGAAGAATCCAAGACTCGAGTGCTCGGAGGCAGGAAGGCTAATTTTTCTGCCACCACCTAAGTGCTTCACTGTGGTTTAGGACTAGGACTAGCCAATAAAAATCAAATAATTGAAATTTTGCAAACATTTAATACATTATTTTTGTTTTTTTGGCCACAAGATCACTTGATTTAGGGCTCCAGACACATTTTGGCGCATGGAAGGCCAGACCATTGTTGTGATACATTTTGTACATAGTGCATTGTGAACACTGGTTTGCTGATATGAACTCTGGGATATATTGTGCCACTGTAAATAATCGTTCAAGATTTCTCTATAGACACGTCCATGTCCAATCTCTGTGTCCTTCACCAAAGTGCTAGCAAACATCAAGTCTTTATATCAAACACTAATCTCTCCTCCATCTCCTTGTCTAGCCTTCAGTCATGCTTCTGCTTTTAAGCACCACACTTGTAACCAGGCAATGATTGCTTTGTGTTTAAAATTACTGCACAAATCAATATCCTGTTCATGACAAGTGGCTGCCCGCTGCTAGCTCGATGCTGCGTTAAAAATAGAGGGGCGGCGAACAGATAGGGCGAACGAGATATTGTCCGCTCAACTTAACTCGGATGTCGAACGCGCCAGGCTGGAGCTGTCTCACACATTGAAAGCCTCTGTGCATTTGGTAGGAACGAAACGCGGACATATGTCAGAGTTTCCATATCCGCCCGTGTTACTGGAGCAACTGTACAGATGAGCAGTGAGGAGATGTGGGTAGTAGTGTGGGGGTGCAGGGAGAAGAAGAGGATGGAAGAGATGCAGCCATGCCCTAGTTTGTACCTTTGACATATTAGAAATAGCCAATCCATCAAATACTGTTGTGAAACTGGTGAATTGAATTATTGGTTTGACATAATATAAATATAATATAATTGGAATGTTCAATCTTTACTCTAACCAGTTCATAGTGAATGTTGTTTCCTTGGGCAAGGCACTTCCTGCACCTTTATATACTAAATATATTTTTTATTTATATACAATATCATTGTGCACTGAAAAAAGTGTGACATTTACACAAAAAATCATTGTCCCAGTTTACTTGTGCTTATGTGCATTCAACTCCCATGGACTATTTCACATTGATACAATTTAAGAAATCTTAGTGGATTAAAGCTGATAGAGGTATTTTTTGGTAATAATCCAATGGCTCTGAACTGGTCTACTGAGACAACATTTGAATATGTATTGTAAAATGTAAAATGGTCAAAACGTCAGCCTTAGTGGATAGTCATCTCTATGTGGCAATAAAGGTTACCACCACCTGTGTGTGACTGTAGAGCGAATGAATATTGTAAAGTTAAAAAAAAAAAAAAAAGCTTTTGTACACACATAGCATAATCTGATGTATTATGTTTATCTTTCAATAGCCCTATTTTACCACAGCTGCCCTGGGACATACTGACAAAGGTGTAACAGTATGAACAGGTTGAAGTGAGTATCAAACACGAGTTAATACATTATGTCCTCAGATAGAGAAAAGTCTTATATTTTCAACATTTTACAATCAAACACTGTACTAGATTAGGAGCATGCAATATGTAATCAATATTTTGTTTTAAAATGATGATGTAATTAGCAATATTTGGATATCCAATATAAATTAACAAAAATTTAAGTACAGTACATTTAATCAGGTATCGACTCTCAAGATCTAAGGGTAAATCAAGAATCAGGTCGGAAAAGGACAAAATCATGGTTCGTAACACTTTCCGTTAAGCTCTTATTGGTATGATTTCTGCCATAACAATTTGACAACGTTCAAATTATGCCAGCCAAACATGTTCTAATTTCCTGTTTACAAAATAAAACTGCAAAGATTTCTAATATTAGGCAAGACGGATAGCTTGCCTGTTATATTATATTCACTCCTAACCTCAGAGAAAAAACAAAAATGATGACAAAGCTTGGGGAAAATGTGTAGTTAGTAGAGATGCACAGATATAGCTGTATCGGCCTCTACAGATGGCTGATAGTGATAAATTCTTATATTTCGGTTTAGAAAGAGTCAGAAAAAGAAGAACTATTCAAAAAGTCTAAATTTAGGGACAAAATTAAGTAAAACTAATATTCATGGATGACTCTACTAAAACATGTTTACAGAATATCGGTATCGGCCAAATTGGTACTTGAAATATCAGCATCGGTATCAGCCAAGAAATTCCATATCGGTGCATCCCTAGTAGTTAGCACATTAGTTAGCATTGCAGTTTTATTTTGTAAACAGGCAATTAGAATGTGTTTGGCTTTTGAACCCTGTGCACAGACTCAATTACAATAAATTAATAGATATAAATGTGCCTTTACCAAAAACGCAATTTATTATGTAGCCCTAAATTAAATCATATGTCACTGCACATTGTCAGTCTTTCCAGGAGCCCGTTGCTGGAGAGTGGATGTAGGGGGGTTGGGGTGAGGAGAGGAGAGGATGGGGGTGTATGCAGTCACGTCACACGCTTAATTAAACCACCAACACACCGCACCGCTGAATTCTGACCTGCACACAACAGAAGCTATAGGAGGCTGGGGACCAAGGACATCATTTGGAATGGGAGATTGGGTGCAGCAGTAATCACGGTTCCCCCTCAGTGAGTTTGTGATGTACACTGGTAAACAAATGCAATCGAGGGATATCCCCAAATGTATGAAAGAGGCTGTGTTTGTTCCAGTAACAAACAATCCAAACCAATGATCAAACCCAACTGGGAGACTTGGCGAGGTAGACGTCGATGGATTTAATTATTGGAAACACACTCAATGCTGGAGCTCACTGATCCAGTTGTGTTCTATGTAACATTATTCTTTGCTTAACACAAAAATGAGTCAAAGAAAAGTGTAACGACTAATTCACACTGACTGTGGTACGGATACAGAACGGGCGCCACAGAGGCTCTTGCGGGAAAAGAAACCACTGAAGTCTGTGCTCATTCACACCAGCTGCTACTGTATGTGTCCGGATCCGGCGCTGCAGAAGAAATAGGCAACACATACACACACAGGCTTCACATACACACACAGGCTTCACATACACACACAGACTTCACATGCATATATTTTGACTTCAAGCCTTGCTCATGTATGAAGTGTACTGTCCCCTAGAGGTGGGAGGGGATAATAAGCCCAGAGCCTGGGCTCATATCAAACATACACTAACTGATATATACATAATGTTATATTGGGTCAGTCATTCAAAATACAGTCAGAGGACAATGGATAAGCTTGTGAGGGCATCAGGACCCTTAATGCACCCACACCACATCTCTGAGTTAAACCCTTGATCTTCAACACACCTAATAGCATTATCCCAGTAATCCCATCTCCAACGCACCTGAACGCCCCACACCTGAGAGTAGTGGGTGTGTCCGTGAGCAGGTAATGGAGAAGGGTGAGAGATCAACACAGGAAAGAAAGAAGAGATATGGTCATAACAGATAAAGAATAGAAGTGGGTCAGTGTCACACCCAACACATGTCAGCAGGTGTGACAGCTGATGTAACATATCCATGACATATGAATATGGTCACTGATATAATATAATGTGTCAGTCTTAAGACTACTTTACAGGGGTGTCCGAAGTGCGGCCCGGGGACCATTTATGGCATTTGATAAGATTTTCTGTGGCCCTTACTTGTATTGTTAGTGGGCCTTCAGAATTTCAATAGACTTGCTGTACCACTAGTGTCAAATAGTTACCTGTTTAGTTATTAGTTAGTATTGCAATTAAGTCTGAATTAAAACTACCTGATTTATTTTCCCTTGTATTTTGTTAAAGATAATTATTCAGTTATTAATACAACATAACAGAAGTCCATCCATCCATTTTCTTCCGCTTGTCTGAAACCGGGTTGCGGAGGCAGCAGTCTAAGCATCCATGAATAATGGACTCAGTTGTAAACACTTTTTAATTCTGTAAAGTGCAATTTAATCCATTAATAATATACAAAGGTTAATAAGTTCATAATAGAGCTCTCTCATTTTCACAAAGTTGAAATTTCTCTTCAATTGTTCTTCAACCTTTCTGGGGCCAAAGTTCAGTCTCTTTCACTGCACTCTACCGGGGTTGATAACCATTCATTCTTTACACAAACATGCTCAAACATATCTTCTGCTGACCATACTATACTTGATACTAGTGTTTATACTTTACTGGAGAGAGGTCCAAGAAATTCAATAAATCAGGTATTTCTTTCAGTGTCATTGTCAAATAGTCTCTGGTTGGGTTTTTTTGTTTATGGTGATACTATATAATCGATATATTGGAATTAATCCTATTTCGTATGTTTAAACTGGCTGTGCCTGAATTTAGTTTCTTTTTTTGAAGAAACAGACGACTCCCGCACACTGGCTCACTCTTCTTATGTTCTATTGTTCACAACAATGTTTCGATCCAACTGACCACCATCAGGCTTGAGGACAGCCCCGTTTACTTCTCCTTTTATAAAGTCAGGTGCTGCCTCCAAAAACATCAACCAATCAGGATTAAGCATAGTGTCCTGACAGCATCCCTCACCACTTTTAAGTCACATAAAAATTAAATGTGCACAATATGACATCTTTTATAGAAAAATATAACTCTAAAATTCATAGACAAATATATATAGTGTATTTACATATTTATATAGTTCACTTCATGTGGATGTTAAAATATTGCAATTCATTAGGGGCAATTTCTCTCCTTTCTAATACCTCATAGAGAGACATCCCTGAAGTTTTAGCATTACATTCAGTAGAAATTCATTGTTCAGAACTTTGGGGCTTAGGGTCTGTAAGGCAAAAATCCAAAAGGCTTCACCTCTTTTTAAAACACAATCGTGATCACCTCCCCTGGCTGGGGCTGGCACCTGCTCGATCCCTTAGAAGCGAAGAGATGTCACGTCGTGTTTCAACTTCAAATGGATCGCTATTGGAGAGTCTGGATCCTAACCCTCTAATGGCACTTTTATATTTGCTAAAACATTTCTAGTTGTTTTCCCTACATATGCAAGTTCACACGTGCAGCCTAACATATAAACTACAAAGGAAGACGAGCATGTGAAAATGCTCCTGATGGGATACAGAATTAATTCCACACCGATAGTTCCAGTTTGGTATTGGGGACAGTAAGGCGTGTGCCCTGGGAGTGGGCCTTTTAGCCCTCGGAGTGGACCAGATCATCTCTTAAATTTCTAACCCTTCTGTATGTAAGAGGAGTGGATCTTTGAATAACTGTGACAATTCTGGATCTGTTTTTAATATACCAATGCTTTTGGAAAACATGTTTTATTTTGTGACTTTGAGGAGTATAAACAGTGTTGCATATAGCTCAAAAGCTTTTCTCATTTCGCGGTTTTGTCAAAGTCGTTTTGTATGCATCATCTACATTGTTCCGAATAGCCCCGTTGAATAAATCTTGATTTCATATCTTTTGATTTTTCTAAGTAATCGTCAAAATTGGCTTTTTGGAAGACCCTTTTAAGGGATGGTGGATGTCACTTGTAGCCAATAGAAGTGTATTCTTCTCTGTTGGTTTTTGTTGTCATTAAAGATCCCTCTTTTTTCTCAATCCACATATCTAGAAAGTGGACTTTTTGTCTACAGGAGTCACATGTAAATTTGAGATTTGTAACTAGTGATATTGTATTATTCAAATCCGTAGAGTCTTTTAAATATGCTGGAAGAGATTGCACATATTGTTTAATATGAAAATTAACGTATTCCGAACAATGAGTCAATTGGAGATACAATAGGGCGACCAGGTGGATTGGTTAATGTATGTTAGGAAGAGTATAAAATTCTGGTACAATTGTATTTTTACAGTGCAGGAACTCAATTTCTGATTTTGTTATCCAACCCCGTGTAAGTGAGCTTTCTAAAAATGAATACAGAAAGAGTTCTGGAAAGCTGGGGTTAGATCTGCAGGGAGTCTTTTATAGTACATTTCGTTGGACAATTGAGACAAAATCTCTTCTTTATAGTTGTCTGTATACTGTAAAACTATAGCCTCCTTTATCAGCAGGTTTTATTATAATTTCAGAATCATTCATTAATACTTGTAATGCCTTCTTTTCTTCTTTATTTCCTGTAAAGAATCGGGTGCTTTAACTTGACTCCATAACCTCCTTTTCCACAAATCTACAGAGCGTATTGATAGATGAATTCGATGTGGGCAGGATGTACTTCTACGCCTAAACGGCGACTGATTCATTTGAAAACATTCTGAAAAAAAATCTTAGTTTTATTCGTCTAAAACATTTGAGTAAGTCAAACTTGCACAGTGAAAGCATTCACTGGTTTTGTCCGAACAAAAGATAACCTCTTAGACAGCAAAGCAAGCTCTTTTTGGAGATGTGTGTTACTGGTGTCCTCAAGCCTGATGATGGTCAGTTGGGCCGAAATGTTGCTGTGAACAATAAAACATGTGAAGAGGGAGCCAGTGTGCGGAAGTCCACTGTTCCTTTAAAGTTAGGTCCTCTCCCACCATTTCTTGATTTGAGAAAGTAGACTTGTTTGTGAGATACAGTAGAAGAATTCACTGTTCTAATTAATAAATTAGCTGTATTTTATAAAAAAAAAACAACAAAAAAACAACAACAAGATTGTCCATTCATTGGAAAACAGTTTAAATACGGTCTTAGGTATTTTAAAAACGGTGATACATCATAGGTTATTATGTGCATTATATCGATTATCATCATATTGTGATATTATTGATATCGTGAGCCATGTATCGTGTATCAGATCGTGAGTGATTCCCAGCCCTAATTAATGACAATGTCCAAAGAATTCCCTTCCACTGTCTCAACCTGTTTCCAACTCTACTATAAACTCTAGGTCTGATGATTGCAATATAATACGATGTTAATATAGTCAGAGGTGTAAGGTTCAGGAGCCCAACAATTTTTTGTTCTGGTGCAGGTTTACACTCTTATTTAGATCTGGTTTCAGTCCTTGTTTAGGGCAGTTTTTGTCCTGGTTTATCATCTATAGGCCTAATCTAATTTAGTCCTGGTTTAGACCTGATTTATAATAATAATAATGTGTCATACTTATATTGCGCTTTTTCGGACACTTAAAGACACTTTACAATTGCATTATTCATTCACTCCATACACTGGTGGTGGTAAACTAATAGTTTAGCCACTGCTGCCTTGGGGCGTGGCTGCCATTTTGGACCTATGGCCCTTCCGACCACCACCAAACACCAAACACCAATCACACAACCACATTCATTCATAGGCAATGTGGGTTAAGTGTCTTGCCCAGGAGCACAACGGCAGTATGCGCTCAGGTGAGGACTCAAACCAGCAACCTTCTGGTTGCAGGGCGAGCTCCTACCCACTGCACCACTGCCGCCCCGAGTCCTGGTTTAGAATGATTTAGTCCTGGTTTACATGATTAAAAAACAGATACAAAAATCACCTAACCCTGGCATATTGACAGAAATGTTTATGAATATTTTCTGCTGATGAAAAAATATAACAAAAAATAAATAATGATATAAAAAGAAAAGGAAAATATTTCTAAATACTATAGTCCTAGTTTGGTTTACACCTGATATAATCCCGAGTCCTGACCTGGTTAAATTTGATTCTGTTTAAGACCTACTTCAGTCCTAGTTTGGTCCTAATTTAGATCTTGTTTAGGCCTGGCTTAGTCCTAGTTCTCAGGGGGCCTCTTCACCTCTTGGGCCCCAGTTCAATTGCACAGGCTTGACTCCCTGATGTTACGCGCCTGAATATAGTTGTCCTTTCTCAAAACCTGTTTCTGAATATACAGTATGTGTGAATGTGTGTAGTCCTTGGGGTTAAGCCTGTGCAGTGATAAGCCAATGGCCTCAGTGTAAACCAGGCCAGTCTCACACACAGATAAGAGCTGATAACATTCACTGGAACCACTGCTGCAGGGAACACAAGCACTATACAAAACACACACGCAACTATGGACAAAATGTACAACTATGAAACATGCAAGTGGACAAAGAACTGGTCTGTGTTGATTTAAGTAAGATTTGCAGGGGTCAGAACCAACGTTGATTGGTAACTATTGATGGAAACTCAATGGGAACTGTGCTATCATGCAACCTAAACTAAATTGAAGAAACTAAATATGCCAACATACCTGAATTGAATGTACAGATAGTTCCAGGTCATACAGTAAAATGGTCTTTAAAAGTGGAGGTTGTAACCTAGTGGAAAAAGACCTATATTTTTTGCTGAACCTCTTCTAATGTAATGTCAACCAGGACGTAGCCCAACAACTATGGGTCTTAGGTTTTGTCCTGGGCACTGGCCAGTTAGTCTACTCAGTTCTGACCGTACAGTCTCATATTCATTAAGTAAATGTTTCATGTGGTTTATTTGAGTTGATCATTTATAACAAATAGATGAATTCTTTTTCCTGAATATTGGTAAGACACTCCTAAAGCTCCTAAAGTAGGCTCAATTAGTTCAATGTTATGGGTCAAATACATAAGCGACATATAGATTTCATTTAACAGTTATTGACTTGAAATGCTTTTTCTATCCTCTTTCTCCTCCTCATGTTACATGTTTGCTGCTCTGTTCCACATACCATCCCGGTCACAGTATCCAAAGCTGATCATTTAGTCGAAAATGATCTCCAGAAAACAGTGGGAGCCCAGAGTGTGTCTGGAAGCAATCAAGGCCCATGGAACGTGCCTCGAACGCAGCATCTCCAAACAGTTATTACTGAGGGGGAAAAAATACAATTAAAGACTACAGTATGTTCCTCGGGCATTTGACTAACTTTAGGCCAACACTGTGATTTTGAGAGGGTCACATGACGTCATTTGAACATATGGAACATGAAGTTTGGGGCCCTTCTCTGCAAACGTGGGGCAAGGCATGTTTTAGTGTAATTGTGCAAGTCTAATTCACTCACTAGTCACTCACTATTGTAATTACTTAAAGGGGGAGGGTATTATGCTTTTTTGCATATAACTGATGACACTCATCTTTCCTTTTTCTTTTCCTTTTTTCACCCTTTCACGAAAAAGGAATGTATGTTTTCATTTTCGTGTATAAACACTGTCTCTGGTGCCTCCTCCTCTGGCTACACTACCTTACGCGGCTTACAGAGGAGGAGGAGCAACGACAAGACCAGAGTAAGCTACTTCAAGGTGTGGAAAAATGATGCAGAGTGAAAAAAATACAAAAAAGTGCAAACAGCTCATGAGCCCAGAGATATTTTCGATAAGGAAATAACATTATAGCATCATGGAAAGTCTAATTTTGCACAACAGACTCTCTTTAAAAATTGCTTTCAGATATGATTGAATCCTATTTCTCCTTGTCAATCTCCCAAGCTACGACCGGGCATACAGGAAGCATAGGTGCGGAGTTAAGAAAATAAACAGAATCAGAAAAGTGGTGAAATAAGCATTGAGGCATCGCTGTATGAGGGAATTAAGTTGATTTATGACCTCGGGCACGTGTCTTATGAGGAATATACACAGAAAGAGAAGACATGGGACTGGATAGACACAGCTTTTAGTGATAAGTCATTATTACACTATTATTAGTGATTTTTACTAACTTTAGCTGCAGACATTGCTGTTATTGTTTGAGTCGTGTGTAAGACGTTCTGCATAAGTTTAGCCTCTGTGATACGCCTTGGTGTAAATTCAGTGTAATGCCTATGGCAATTGTTCTCAGGCTCTTTCTAGTGGTACTCAGAAATCCTGTGCAGTTCATTTAGTTTAATTTACACCTGGTTTACTCTGGGTTTAGGTCTGGTATACTCCTGGTTTAACCCTGTTTTAGTCCTGTGGTCCCTGTGAAGCCAGGTGGTACTTCATGTGAAACACTGTGAAACAATATTCTATGACATATCAATCATTGTAAATCCAATTTCAACACACAAAGACAATATGGTGAGCTGCTGTTAAAAGCTCTACTTTCACTTCCTGCTTTTTGTCCACATCTCTCCCCTATACGCTCCCCTTTTATCATATATTTTGATGTTGTTCAAAGCCAGCCTTTCTGTGTCCATGCACCATATCCCGACCACATTTGGGGCCAGTGCAGGGAGGTTGTGGTTGGCACACATATGCCCAGAGGGGCCCAGGCCTGTCAGCTCAGTAGCCCACATCTGGAGGCTCCCGCTGGGCCACTCCGCCTCAGCTCGCCCCCTCCTCCACCTCCACCTCCACCACCACCGCTCCCCAGAGAGCGCTCAGCATACAGACCACACGGACATACACAGGGCACACTTTTATACAAAAACATCACTTACACTGTAAAAAAGACATAGGAAACCAACTGCTTTAAAACTTCATCTCAAGAGCTCGGATGGTCACAGCATTTAGTAGTTAACTGAACATGTTAAAAGACTTGCACCCATTGAATGAATGTGAGAGTGAATCTGTGTGTTAGGTTAGGTTACACTTTATTGTCCCCATAGGGAAATGTGTTCTCTGCATTTGACCCATCCCTCAATGCCACTGGGGCAAACAATCAGGAGCAGTGAGCAGCCACAGTGGGCAGCCCCGGGGACCCATCTCCAGATCTGAGCCAGGATCTTGGTCAGGATGTATCTAGCTGGAGGATTAACCTAATGTACATGTTTAGGGCTGATGGGGGAAAGCGGAGTACCTCTAGTGTCTGAGTGTCAGCCCTGTAACCAACTGGCCATTCTCCAGTGTGTGCTCTGCCTAAGGCCCAAAGTTGCTGAGCTAGCTTGGTGAGAATAAATCTTACTTCTCATAGAATCTCAGTTGAAGTCACTCCTGCACTTCTAGCCTAAATGTGGCCCAATTTTAATGTTAGTAAGATGGACTGACTCAGAAGTTTATTCTTTATTATGTAGTGTTACATCTAAGGCAGCTCTATTGTTGAGTGTGACTTTGTAAATACAGTTAATGAGTCTGTGCAGATATCGGTCTGCTTTGGTATCACAGTTTATGTTTCCCACTACCTTCACTATAAGCAATAAATGAGCTGTAAGGGTACAATGCCCCAGTATTATATATATATATTTATTTTACAGTGTAGCCACCTAAAGGAAAGTCCACAAAATGCGCACATACACACACACACGCCCACACTCGAAAATCTGAAGAATTATGCAAATGTGGAGCCGGCGGCACAAGATGGCACTGTGCTCGGCCTGGTGCCAAAGTCCCTTTCATTCTGATAAGATTAACTACAAAGAGGACAGAGGGGTATAGAGGAAGACTTAGAAAGACAGAGGAGCATAGAGGATGAGAGGAAGACAGGAGAAGACATGCAGGTGAAGAATTGGTGACCCGGAAGTTTTCCTAAAATAATCAATTGTGAAAAAAGAAAATGTGGAAGAAGAGATTGAGTGATATTTGACCAATATTTGAGTATCTGAGTGGTGTAAATTTGAAGCATTTGGTATATTTTGAAACAGTTATTTATTTATTTAAGAATTATTTTTGGAAAACCCCAGTCTACAGCTTGAATAGTCTAGGGAGAATACATGTCTTGTCTGTGTATGTCTCTGTGTCAGACCTGCAACTAACTTGTCATGTTCAGCGTGTACCCCGCCTAAGGCCTATTGTTGATGGGATAGTCATGTGACCCCTAATGCGAAAAGGGAATAGTCAGAAGATGAATGAATGCTGATATACATATGAACTAGACTAAATACATCAGTGCATGGAAACGTAGTGAGGGACAGACATGTAGAAGCAGTCTATTGGGACCCCCTCCGGTCAGATCACCCATAGTGTCCATCACTGCCCCCAATATGACCCACATCAAATTACATCAGCCTCTGTCCAGCACTTACCCCCTTCTCCATCCCTCAAACCCCCCACACCCCCCAGTTATTAGTATGGAAGCCTGGCCATGTTTGTTTGTTTACTAATGGACCATTTAAATGCAGAATATTCATCCGTAGTCAGGGGCCATCCTTTGGGGGGTGATATGCTAAGGCCAGGGCTGGAGGAACTTATGGTTATTAAGATCCCTGGTTGCTGTGTGTGACTGTGAATATACCAAAAAATTTACCCAGGAGTGACGTTGACCATAATGTATTTTCCACAGAGAACAATCTAATATTGCAAAATGTGAACGTGTAAATGACAGCATATCAGATACATAAGATAAGATGAGATGAGTAATGTCAGAGACTGGTTAGAAAACATTAGTACATTTACAGATGGTTATCCATTTTATTTGATGTAGCTTAGCATAAATTATTAACACTGGGCAAAAGGCTTAACACATTTTTTAGGATAGGATAGGATTTGTTGAAACCCATAATGAAATAATGGCCAATAATGGAATACCTGCAAATATTGTAATCTGCCATTTTTAATGTAATAAAACCAATAATGTAATACCTTGCAACAATGTTAAATTAAAAATATACTTTCATAATTTAATAACTCTTGCATGATTAGCAAAATCTTATTACATTATTGGCTCAAAAACTATTGGTAAAACTTATTGGTAGGTTATTACGTTATAGGCTTCATTTCTTTAAAAATGTAAAAGTTGGCAGATATTACGTCATTGGCCAGTATTACATTATCGGTCACACAAAATAGAACTGTAAGTACTTAATTACAGTAACTTTAGAACATGTAACTGACTGACAGCCAATAATGAGTTATTTTAAACAGTTTAACAACCATTGATGTTCCCCTATTAAAATGCAATGAAAACAATACAATTCTGAGTTATAATATGCATACAATGGTCAATATGCCAGTTATGGAAGGGTCTATTAGGCAGTTTAGGCCCATATAGTGGACAGAGTGGACAGGTACAGCAGAGGTGAGAAGCCATGGTGTGGGTTGGCTACCATTCTAAGTTCATCATAGAAAGCCAACATTGTTTTTGATCTCATAATCTGTTTAAACGTAACATTTTTCAGAATAGTGAAACGGGTGTCGAACCTCTTCCATTGAAATATGTCTGCAAAAAAATGTATGCTATTTGACTAACCATAAATTTGCAGATGAAATGTTTAAATTCTAGTTATTAGGATAATATTTATAGGTATAGTCATTATATTGAAAACAAGCTGGTCCAATGTGACTTTAGTTAGGAAGACTGCACACTAACCTTGTGCAAACTCACAGAATATGCCCATGGGCTGAATCTCTAGCCTTGGGCAAAATGTATTACAAACTTTCAAATCACAATTAGCAATAATGTAATACTTAAAGCTGTAGTCCCAAGGTTTACTAAAATAGAAATTGCTTAAAAAATTCTACATAAATATCCAATCAGTTTTGGTGGGATAACACACTACTCAAAAACTCAACTGCTATTGGTCAAAGTGGTAGCCCACACAAACTTTCATTGATGCTGTTGTAGTAGCCTGGGGAGGGACTAATATCATTTTTATAACAGATTACCTTAGGCATACAGACAGCTTTAATGCATCATTAAAGGTCCTACATTCCACAAAACCAGATTTCTGGAGCTTTGAGCCACGTTCTACCTTAAACACACCCAAAGTTGTGTTTTGTTTCATTCATGCATGTTTGAGTGATTAATTATGTTCAGCTGAAGTCTTCTCCAAGAGATGAAAACGGCCAAACCACGAAGTGCTCCTGCCTGCTCCTGTCAACAACAACATATCTGATTGGAGAAGATGTGTGTTCGGCTGTGAGGGTGACTTTGCTTATATTCCAGAAGAAGTAAAAACCCCCGAAAACCAGCACAAAATGGTTTGTTCCTGTCTTAAAGAGGCAGGTGTCTAAACAGAGTGTTTGTAATTGAGTCCAAATGGATGCTCCACAAAACAGCTTGTATTAGATTATTGTGTGTTTTTTGTTGCAAAACATAAAATAAATTATTAACTTAAATGGTAACTTAAATGTATCCAAAATAAACTGTGACGTGCAAATACAAACATAATATAGGATCTTTAACAAAACAGTTGTTTGCTGATTGCAGATCTAAAGAAGTTATATAGCTTAAAAAGTCATTATGGTTTTTTCTTGTTTTGATTTGATCCATTGGGGCCACCATATTATTGAGCTGTATAATATTTGCGGAGTGTGTTTGTGCAGACAGTCCTGAGGTCAGTGGTCAGGGCCGCTCCTCATCTGCATGTCTCACATTATCCATCTTTAATAACGCCTATATTTATATGCATTATGTCCATACGGTCAGGAGTCTGGGGGTGTGGGGGTTAGTCTAATAACTCAGGGGGTCAGGGTCGTGGTCAGCCTGGTTCATTATGGTTATTAATATTTGAGGAGGACACTCGGGCTGCTTCCTCATGAGCTGTGACAGGTCAACACTGTTTATACAGATATGAAGCTGAAATAGACATGTCCACTACAGCACAAAGATAAGGTTTGACGTAGAATTAATTTCACAAAAACTTCTATCTCACAGCAGACGTCCACTTAAATGCATTTTTTAATTTGGTAAGACGATCATTTTTAATATTTTTATTTTCGCCTTTTATATTTATATTATTTTATAATCATCTGCCTCCATCTAACCCTATCCTCTTCTCTCATACCAACTAAAACTTCTGCAACGGTCTGCAACCATTTGGATCCAAAGAGCCATTAGTTACCAATAAGAGTAAATAGTGGATATTCATTTTATGTTTACTGAAAGTTTGTGACAGTAATGAAAGTGAAGCAGCCCAGGTTTATCTGAGACAAAATTATTCTGAAGAAAAAGGAACCCATCCATATAGAACAGACAGCTCAGTCTAGAAAACAATTATTTCACACTTAATGTCCAATTAGTCACAGTACTGACTTTGATACAACCATTCACTCTCACATTCATCGACTATAGGGGACAATTATTTGAGCTCTCCAAATGATGAGCTCCATCCTAATCCAACAAAGATAACACAAACACCTTAAAGCTGCACTACCTGATTTTTTTTACCTCATATTTAGGCAAAAATAATTACTCAGTCAATAGTACAGTTTAACAGAAGTTGTCTGAGGGAAAAAATAGACTTTGATGTCCTCTGTGGCAGTTTCAGAAGGGTTTTTGTTTTAGAGCGAGGGAAGGAAATGTTTAACCAATCACACGCTTCTACAGGACAGGAGCCATCTGATTGGTCGATATATCCATTATCTGTTCAGAACTAGAATCTTTCAGGAACAGTGTGTTAAAAGTTTTAAAAGGTGCATTAATCCAAATTTAGGCGTAAGTTATTTTTTCCCACAAAATCAGGTAGTGCGACTTTAAGCTCTGTCTGTTTCACACATCCATTTGTTCTTGCAAAGAACTTTCCTTACATAAGCCTTTAAAAAGCCTTTAAAAAGCCTTTGAATCTTTGCTTGGCAGACGTGAGTACTTTTTTTTACCTGGCTCTTCTTGTTCCAACACGGCCTTTAATTACTTTACTTTGACTAATTGGCCCCAAATCTGTCCTCTTTTCCACATTGAAAATCTAATAGAGTATTCCTGACACCAATGCCCTTTATCCCATATCCAAACTGCTTCTCACTGCTTCCCGCGGTCTAACCCATGAAACTGTGTATTCTCTTCTTCCCTGCTCCCAACATTGTATAAATCTACAATTAACTAAAAAAAGCCATCATTTGTTTGGCTCGGTGCGGTCCCTAAGCGTGTTGTACGGCGCTGTGTACGACATGCCCAGCGCTAACTAGCACACGTGTCCAAAATAAACACGGTACTTCGGCCGGTACCATTAATAACAGGCGTGTATGGTGTATATTCTGCTGCACAGGCGTTTTGGTAGTTTTGGAGTAGTATTTTTCACTTTTTTTTGTGTGTGGAATGGAGGTGTCACATACAGTATAGTGGAGGTCTGATATACTGTAGATGAAGCCTCTTTCTGTGTCAGTGCCTTCACAGTGGGCAGCACTTGGGTAAATTTGTAATTTCGCTAAAATGCAAATGAATCACTGTGATGTTTCTGGAAATACAATGCATTCTGGGGTGGTTCTGCAGCCGAGCAAGGAGGTTGTGGGTTTAATTCCCTCCGAAAATATGCATATATAGGTAAAATAACACACAGTGAATGCATTTGAAGCTTTTTATTACCCTGATAAATGGTGAGGGTTGTGTCAGATTCATGGTCGTTGTGTCATTTCTGACCTTCCCTGAAAATGTCTAATCTGTGCAGTATTGTTTGAGTAAAGTTCCTAACTGATGACATTCTTAAAAAATTGATCCAGAAGGTGATCCGACTCCCTCCCAAAATCTAATCAATTGTTCCATGCATAATTTCTGACCTCCCCTGAAAATTCCATCCAAATCTGTTCCCACGGCACACGTTTTGGGTCCAGACCCACTGCCCAAAAAGGTCAAGTAAAATTTGACATGTCAGTGTAAAATAGAGAGAGTAAAAGACTGGTCATTTGAGATAATGTCCAGTAACATGACCCTCCCAACTTGAATGAAGTCAATAATCTGACCTTTTCCTCTGGACTCAGTTGTTTTCAGTAAACTCAATGAGGAAAATGTCTTATTATGGTATTTACTGGGGTGACATGGTTCTGCTGTTGAGATGGTGATGGAGGAGAGTGAGATGGTTCTGCTCTTGAGGTGGTGATGAAGGAGCGTGAGAGGGTTCTGCTCTTGAGGTGGTAATGGAGGACAAACATACGTCTCTTACTACACAGTTAAAACTTCAGTCCTTATAAGCTCTGGCACATTTCCTGTATATATTTGCACCAAACACATATTGAAGTTAGCGTCTTATCGCTGTTTATCCTGCCTCCTGCACTAAGTCCTAAAGCCGCTGCCATTCAAACCATTAGCCCCTGAGGCGTTAGCATCATTCTATGCCTTTCCCCCCAAAAAAACATGTCAATCCCCCATCCACCCCTCTCCCCTGGGGGCCGCCGTACCAGCTTGTCCTGGGGCACTGCTAGCATTAGCGCTATCGCCAGCCCTTTCCCGCCCCACAGTTGTTTATTTTCATTTTAAGCTGACATTTTAATACGCAGCTGAACCATTTCTTGTCTGATGCTTTGCCAGAATCCAAATTTGATCCCTCCCTCACATGAGCTCGTCACCTCCAGGCACAACTTTGGACTAAACAGTGGTCCGTAATGATAGCTACTAGCATCTGGGCTAAAGCTAGGAGGCGTGTTAGCTAAATAAGTGACTTTAGGGGCGTTTAGATTAGAAAATTGTAGCTGTTGGGAAACTGTCTCATGACTAAAGGGGATAAGACCAGTGTCAACATTGGTGTACCAAGGCTAGTAGTACAAAAAATATATAATATAAAAAATATTACTCAAGAAGGAAAAGTGGACAACACAATTATATGAGTAAAAGTTTTGAAAAAAGGGTCTGTATGTCCTCCCCGTATTACTGTCAGTTCTCATGTCTTCAAAAAAGTGAATGACACCCATAATTGCTAGGGATCCAAAATTCAAATTCTGATATCGATTTAGATACCAATATTTTATAAACATGCTTTGGTAGGCTGTGTTTCCTATGTTTTTATATAAAGGAACTTAAACTATAGAATTCATCATAGAAAAATCATATGTATTATCTATATGATTAATTCTTTCTCTTTTATCAGGGCTTGACATTAGCACAGACAAATGCAGGTAGATTTTAATTGTGGCTAGTAAGACATTCACTAACACTAGCCACATTGTCCAGTTGGATTTCAGACATGCTTTTAAACTGATTATGTCTGTATTTGTATTGTTTAAAATGTCTTAAACTTATATTTGATAATCATACATTATCATCATAATCAAAATCTCAAAAGTCTCATTGAAACATGCAAACAACATTTAAGGAAAACCTAAATTTCTCTTATAGCCTACATCAAAATCTGTTTGGCTAGTCAAAATCTGCCAGTAATTTTTGAAGAATAATAGCCACAGTGGCCAATGAACAGAAAGGTTAATGTTAAGATGGTTTCTAAACCGAAATATTAAAAACGATCCCTTTGCACAACAGGTTAACATTGGCCATCTACAGTATTTAGGCCCGTATCGAAATCAGTCAATGTTGTGAATATCGGCCGATACCGATATTGAGCCAATATGTACATTCGGAGTTGCATCCGGAGAATAGGATCCAGGCACAAATTATCCCACAATTAAAGGGACAGTAACAAAAAAATAGTTTTAGTAGATTTCCTATTGTTGTGAGGGTTTTGTGGGTCAACTGATAGAGCCTTTACCCTTGAACTAGAATTCTCATTGTGATATGAACAAAGCCTTGGTCAGTGGATTGCGGTTGCTCTGTTGATCTGTTCATTTGCTCCGATGCTTACAGACTCTGAAATATCATTTAATTACAATTACAATATTATTTCTCCCTACGCCAACCTTCCCTCCCTCTCCGTCTGTTTGAGCTCCGGAGCCACGGGGCATAGAAATAATTCAAAGTCTTTGCATATCGCTCTGGTCAACGCTCCAACCCAAAATTATCTCTAAGTGACCTATTCCGCAGCCCACGCCAGACAAGCAGCCTGAGAAACCAATGGGAACAATACAAAAATAAAAATCGAGATCAAACCAGTCGGCATCCCTTTAGGTAACAGCCACTTTCTGCATTGTTGAATTTTTAATAAGTTGCCGTTCCCAACACTTCTCTTCTTTCGTTTTTGCATATTCTATTTATAAATATATAATTAATGTGCGAGAGGCAGATAAAACGCTCAGCAGTAGAAGCATGTGTGGTGATAACAGAGAGGGAATGCTGAGGATTTGGCTTTGTTCTTTTTGTTGAATTCAGACAGTTTTTATGAGGCTTTGTTGTGAACATGTGAAGCAGGGTGGTCATTCCTGCTGTAAGTGGATAACAGGGAATACTCCAGTTTAAGCGGGGCCAACCCTGGGAAAGATATGGGCATGGAACTGGCACAGTAAATGACATTATTGGCCTTAAGTGGGGTAGACATTGGCCAGTAAGTTGCAGGGCTGATACCGAGACAAATGCTACATGATAATAACAATGATTTAAGTTGTACTTTAAACTATACTACCTATACTAAACTATACTCTGTAGCCACAGCTGCCCTGGGACGTGGCTGTCATTCTGCACCTACAACCTCTCTAACCAACACCAATCACACAACCACATGCAAAGTGGGTTAAGTGTCTTGCCCAAGGACCCAGATTTAGATGGGACTCGAACCACCTCTACTACTCAGCCAGTGCCCCCCAAATTATGCACTTTCAAACTGCGGGCCCAAAATCACAATCCACAGCGGTGTGTGTTATGTTGTTCTGCGTCATATACAGTCTTTGCTAACGTGACTGCATGTGTGGGTTTTTAGGGTAATTTCTGGTGGTTCTGATCAGTTTACTATACATTGGTAAACTCAGCCCTTGAAACTGAATGCAATCAACGAGAGACCAAACTAACATCTTTGTATAGAATAGGAAAAGAGTTAGTTGCGGCTGGCCTTACCCTTGCATTGTCCAACAATTTCTCTATCTAGTGGACTGCCTCACAACCAAACCTCTCCTTTTCCTCTATCTCCTCCCCCCCCTCAAACGTCAGATCGGCCCCAGTTTAAGGTTTTACCACAAATTCATCCATTTTCCCTTTTTTCTCTTTGAAGACTTGCCTCTTATCGACTCCGGGGCTAAACGCCGGCTCCTTTGGGCCCGATGAGGTGTTGGTCTGGCGTCCTCCCCGCTCTCCACATGTTAACTACAAAAGCTTAAGAAACATCTGCATGCGGACACATCACAAAGAGGAAGACATTTGCAAAAAGAGGCGTGACATTTGGGATTGGTGTGAGCAGATAATAGCAGAGATGGAGATAGGGCAGGAGCATATGCACGCACACATTAGCACGCACGCTAACCTTTCCCTCCACTGGTGAAATAACAGGAAATACAGCGAGTGGCAGATCAATGGGGCTTTGTGGCCTCATGGGGCGAGCAGAGGGTGAATTTTAGATTAGGATTTAAGGGAGGAAAAAGCACTGACCATTGCTTTAGGTTTGAAGGGGACATCAACGGAACAAATAAATGTCAAATAAATGAAAAAAGTTCAGGGGAATCTAAATTGTTTGGACTGTAACACACTGATCTTTCTGAGTAGAATCTGTGGTTTTCAACTATTCATTGGCTAGGGGAAGAGGTTCAGTAATCAATACAAGAAGAGAACCTTGGACCTTCCTGGTTGCTGGGTATAGGAGCTCATTTTAGGTGGTCTAAGGTGAGACAAAATATACTTTTGTAGATTCCATCCATTTGACATTTCTTTCATATCTCAATTACCATTTGCAGGGTTAACACATACAGACCCCCATTTTATATCATATTCATTCACTATTCAGATTTAGCATGTCCAGTTACCATTCCAGATAGAGGTCAGATGCTTAAGTGAATTGGACTACCCAGCATATGCCAGAGCTGCATGTGTATCATCATATGGTAGGAGATCAGGTCAGGGGCGTAGCATGTGCAGCCAGTGCAACTGAACTGGGGCCCAGGAGATAGAAGGGGCCCACTGAACCTGGAGATATTATGATAATAAAATGGCTTTCATTCATATAGTTGTTTTTCAAGATAACCAAGGCCATTATTCATTCACTCCACATTCACACACAGGTGGGGATAAGCTACAGTACCTCTCTCGCCACAGCTGTCCTGGGGCAGACTGATGGAAATGTGCGGCCTTTCTGACCACACATTCATACATACAAGGTGGGTGAAGTGTGTCTTGCCCAAGAGCACAACAATTTCATTTTTGATTGATTTGAGCGGGATTCTCTCTACCAACCCTCTGTACCACTGAGCCACAGCCACCCAATTTGGTTTAAATTGGGTCTAAACTGCAGGATTTAAGTCCAGGGCTTGACATTAACTTTTTCCCTCACTGGCCACTGTGGCTTTTTTTAAAGTTACTAGTCAATTAAACTCTAATTGACTAGCCAAAAAATAATTTAACTTTTTACATGTGGTCATTTTAAAACTTACAGAATAAGTGTGTACTTTACCATGACATCAGGAGAACCTCTTAAGTTTATATACAGTATATGTATAGGACTAGTGAGAATAAAAGTGTTACTAGCCAGTTAATTCTACCAGTGTTTGGCTAGATGACAAAAACCTACATTAGGCCCCTGGTTGGACAACCTTCTTTCATCTTCTGCACTAACAATGCAAATGAACAATTCTTACTTATCGCCTTGACAACTGATTCATAGCGTTCAACAACATTTTCAGAAGGCATTGTGTATGCTGGAAACCTACATCTCCCTTGTATGCAGACTTTCAACTCAGCCATCTCCCTTTGCCTTGTTTCCTAAAAGAGTTTTATTAATTAGCCCACGCCACACAGTTCACATTTGAAGTTATGTTGAATCAGACCATTCCCTTCTGTCCCTCCCCAAATCAGAGCAACAAGCAACAACAACTGTGCCGTACACCGGTTCTATCTCATTGGGACGGAGGGCGGGCCGTAGACGTGTGCCCAATGGACCAAAATGTCCCCTTTGTTTTCAACCTGACCTTATTTCCTGTTCTATGTTCTTCTGGTTTTGGATAGCACATGGATACGCTTCCTTATGACTTATTCATCTTCCTTCTCCCTGCTTCTTAATTTATAATTCATTTGATCTAAAATTTCATTAATTTTCTAAAATGTTCCAATTGAGGCCACGCTGCGCTCGCCCCAGTGTTTCCCCCCTGTTTCTGTCTTTGTCCAAGTGTCTTTTGAAGTGACAATGGTTCTTTCATGTAGTGGGATGTAGGGGTGAGCGTCTTCCGTGTGCTGCTGAAGTTTAAAGCACTTTTAATGAGCGGGGTCAGAGAAAGGAGGAAGGAAAGATACTCAGAAACCATGGTAATCTGGTATAGTTTTAGATGATCTAATTTAAAACAGTACTATTTTAGTGCGAGTGAGAGAGTTCTTTTACTTGGCATTATAATCTCGTTCTTGCAGAGGTGTCCAAACTTTTCTCATTGCCATAATGTGATTACCTAGGAGGTCTCTGAGGTGACCAAAAGTCCCCTTCAGTTTTATCTGTTTTCTGACCACATATGAAGATGAATGCGGAGTTCAACCAGGTGTCTCCTGCCACTCCTTGTTCTGTCCCTCACCTCACTTCACCTCAGCCAATCACATTCTATTTCCTCATCCACTGAGCCAATCACTGTTCAGCTGCCTATATTTACGCTGCCTGTGTCTCCCATTCATCAGCTGTTTGTCAGATTCAAGCAGCCCTCCTCCACCCCATCACCTCCCGAGCAGATGATCCATCTCCCTGTCTCATCTCATGCTCCTTTGTCCCATCACATCTTCTGCAGCAGAGTCATCTCACTCTCCACAGCTCAGAAGAACTTTGACCAATGCTTCCATTCCTCTGCCACCACCAGTGTCTAGGCTCTGGGGGAAGATTGGCCCTATACCTACACTGTTCTCCCTACAATGCATCCATCATCAGTTTCTCCCTACCGGGGTCTAAGCGCCAGATTCTTTCCAATAAATCTATTGCATCAGTATTCTGTCTCCATTTGTCTCTCGTGGTTGAATTTTTTTTTTATGCTTAGTATCCATTTATATTAGGCTATACCAACACAGAAAAAATTAAATATCTTGGTACACAAGGAATGCTTTTTTTTAGTTGGATCAGGTAGTAAAAAGACAATTTGGGCCAATTGAGAGGCAAGCCACAAAATTTTTTTCCAACTTTGGTTTTAAGAATACATAAATGGGGATATTATAAGGGAAAATTCAGGAATATACAGTATATGGATGGCTTACACCTCAACTGAAAATCACACTAGCCAAAATGTGTTGTTTTGTGCTCCTAACAACATGGATATATCAATAAACGTTGACCAAAATTGCACTGCAAAAAACTAATGTATTGCATATTGCAAGTTTAGAGCAATTAAGATTTCAACCAATTTAAGCATACTGGTTTTAAGACGTCATGCATGCTTTATTTAAGTTTTTACATATACATATACACAATTACATTTATTTTTGACAGACATTAAGAAAGCTTTATTATGAATATCTTATTCTGCTGGCACATTCCATAAAGCAATGTGGCATGAGAGTTAGTAAAGTATCTAATTTAGTGCATGAGAGGTCTTTTTACACAGAAAGAAAACAGGTGGGTCAAAAGAAATATTGATCAATAATGATAATGAACGATATCATGATTACCAACACAATTCAAAAGAAAACTCGGGTTCACACCAGTCTAAAGCTAAAGGTCAGCTCAGAAACTCTGCTTGATGTCATGTCACGTTTTAATTTGAGTATGGGTAATTAACTACATTTTCCATCTGTTACTACTATTAAAGGGAAGAAAGCTGTCGTAGGGGGTGGTAAACTGAATTGGGAATGTTAGGTTAGGGCTTGGCAACATGGTTAAAATGTAATATCAACATTTTTTAAACCAAGATCACAATTTCATCACAGATTTAGTTGATGTTTTCAAAAATGATGTCTTTATGAAAACAATGTCCATCCAATCCAATATTCATCATAATACTTTTTTTTTTTTTACTAACACTGACATTGTTACAGTAAAAATAACAATGCAGAGCATAAATGAATACACTGTATCACGATTCAACCATCTTCACAGATTAGCAGAACATCATAACTTCATATCGCGATTTAATCTTTTATCACCATATTACACAACCAGGTCACATATTTTGGCCGCAGTATTAATATTGCCACTTTACCAACGGCTAAAAACTTAATATGCGATAAGAATCTGCCTCTAATTTTTTAACCTTTATTTAACCAGGAAAGTCCCACTAAGATTCTGAATCTCTTTTTCAGGGGAGTCCTGGCCCCAATGGGGAATCTATTGTACATGTTGGGAAAATTGGAGTACCCCCAGAGGAAACCTTCACAGACACGGGGAGAACATGCAAACTCCACACAGAAGGCTAACCACTGTGCCACCGTGCTGCCTGATAAAGTCCTACATCACTGAAACTTCTGGGGCTGACCTCCGAACCAAACGACCCTCGTCATCCCAGTCCAGGAGATAGACCGTGTCACGAGCGCTTGGCCTTGGCTGTGAAACGCTAATAACGGCTCGGCTTAGACTATCGCCTGGAAGCAGATTACGGTCCAAGGCTAAAGCCTGGAGAGACGGCCCTATAACACGAGATAAAGAACTTAAACAGTGGAAGGTAAAGCGGGATACGATAAAAGAGTGCAGGGATTGTTGGAGCGGACCAGACTAAACTAAACGTTATCACTGTAGAGGATTCACACGCATGGCATATTCAGACAATGGAACAATCCACTGTGTGATGGCATAGTGTGGGTATCTCAAGGAGGACATTAGTAAAAGATGTTGATAGTTGTTGAGGGACTGGGAGTCTTTACAAAGTGGTCAAGTTATCCTGAATCACAGTTTTTCGATAACACAACTACAAAAATAATATAGTTTCCCACGTACAATTTTTTTGGTTGTATACATTAAAAGCATCAAATTATGAATCAGTCCAACCAACAGTTTCTCCTTGTGTTTGGACGGGTTTAAACCTGGTTCTCCGGTATCGTTCATAAACAATACTTAATAATAAAATAAAAACAGTGTGACAGTAATATGTATTTAAAGTTGTAGTACCTGATTTTTTGGCGAAAAGTGTCTCAGAGTCTAATTTTAAACCCTTATAATACAGCCCACAGAGGGTCTCAGAGTAAAAAAAAAAATCTCTGATGACTTCTGGTATGCTGTACTATTGACTATAATTATTTTTGCTCAAATGCAAAGTAAAAATATCAGATACTGCAGCTTTAAATTATCCGCAATACACTTGGACGAAATGAGTTGGAGACACAATCCTGACTTTCTGAGCTTTAATATTATTGTTATTAAATACTGTATGATGTTATGTGAAACTGCTAAAGTTAGCTTAGCTTGTACTGGCAAATATATTTCTTAAGGTAAATCTGCTGCAATAACCGATTTTGTTCATTTTGTTCATTTTGGGCCAGTTTGGTTACCTGGAAACAAAGACAATGTCCAATCTAAAGTCTTTATAACATTTAATCAACCTGAATCATAGACTTATGGTCTAACTTCAAAAAACATTTTTTCACAATGTGTTTTTCTCACACTCTGATTTTCCAGTCTTCACTATATGGAAACTTTTTACAGAAGAATATCTAAGTACTAGGTGGATTTATTTAAGTTTAAGGCCTAATATTTTTCTGATTTTTAAAATAATATCTACATAACGTGAAGACTAAATAAGATGTCTAATATGTCTACAAGATAAAGCAAGAAATTTGAACCTGTTCCATCCATCATTGAGATTTTTTTCCCTGGAAAAGTATGCAATTTTGGTCATTTTTACACACATCATGCATCATTTCAATATGAAAAAGTTTCAAATTGATATCACTAAATTTGAGTTTTCCCCCTATTCACCTGCAGTCTTGCCTTAATGTGAGGGGCTGTTTAATGAACAATGCAGAGCCGTAGAGCCACCAGACGCGTGGACATGTGTGTGAAAGTGTGACTTCAGCCTGCCGGTTTAAGTTTACATGCTTGTAGGCTCTCTCTCACCCTGGTGCTAAGCTGCTCAAACCTGTTAAATGCACCATTAGCTCTGTGTTGAAAACCCACTCGACCCCTCTGCTGCTGGGGTCAGGGGCTTCGAGCTAACCGGTGGGGTCAGAGGTTAGTGGTTAGCATCTAGATATCACGGACGTTAGCATTAGCCACTTCGTCTGACCTCAGCCAAGTGGCCCTTGGAGAGAGTGGTCAGAACAACACACTGATTTGTGGAGGGGAGGAAAGGCAAGATGTTGACTTCAGCTTTTGTTGAACAGAAAGCAGCACAGGTGCACAATGTATCACGGAATATCTGTAGTGGCATGATGGCCTGTGCCTTTCAGCCACTGGTTGCAAAGTAGGTTTTTGGACACGTGTTTCCTTGATATACGAGTCCAAATCTCCGGCAAATATAGATAAAAATGCCCTTTATTTTCCATGAATTCTGTTAACACGGTCAAAAGACTGTTCCTCATTACTTTGCAACACCTGCTGAAGTAAGCGCACACCTTAAAGTGGAACTAAACATCTGGGTCAGATCCTTAGTAAACCCATAGCAAAGTTTTTAAAATGCTTCACAAATGGGCAGTGCCTGGTAGAAACAGAGGGGCTGGTGAAGGTTTGGGGTGAATGTGGTGTGAACAGTGCTCTCAAATCAAACTTCTAAATCACTACAGTTGTGTGTCTAAATGTGACAAGGGCCTATCAGAGACCAAGGGCCTGTGACATAGACATGTACCATGACATATTTTTGACCAATAGGAAAATTGAACTGCAGTACCACAGTTTAACCTGAAGGGTGTTAATTTTGCTTCAGGGTTTAGTTACTCTTTAAATAGGGACTGGTTACATGCATCTTTAGCCAACAGCATGTTTGGAGGCACATTTTGGCTTCTACCTTATTGTAATATAGTCCATGTTTAGTCTTTCTGATTTTGAAATAATAAACAGGCAAATAATGACACTGTTTTTTGCTTAATTGAACCTGCATGAAAACATTACAAAACCATTGACTTGACTAGCTCTGAGGCCAATTTCAGAAAACCTTTAAGGTCTATTTGGATACATTTAGGTTACCATTTTACGTTTTATGTATCTAATATAAGCTGTTTTGGAGAGCTTCTTGGACTCAATGAGAAACTCTCTGATTAGACACCTGTCCCTGTTTCAAGGAAGAAACCATTGTTGCCGGTTGTCAGGGGTTTCCAAAAAAACTCCAATCACTTTTTCCTTCTTCTGGGATTTAAACAAAACCTTGACACCCTCACAGCTGAACACACATCTTTTCAAATCAGATATGTGGTGAAATGGTGTTTGCAAAAATCCTTCTCTGGGTGTGTTTGTTGACAGTGCAGGAGTAGACAGGAGCACTGTGACATAATTTATAGGGTCAATTCGTGTTCTGCTCTTGGAGAGGACTATAGCTCAACAGAATGAATTACTCAAACATGCCCGAATGAAACAAGACACAACTTTAGACAACATTAACATGGTTAAATATTTCAGAATATAGGACCTTTAAAACCAACAGGCCTCTCTTCCTGTGGCTACATCATACACGGCATCTGATCGTCTCCAACCTCTCAAAAAACTGCCTTAAACTGTCTGATCCAGGTGACATTGTGCAAACCCCGTCCACCAACTGAGCCAAACCGCTGCCCAAATTGTCTTTTCCGATACCGATGTGCATCCCAAGTCTTTGTGCATGGTTATATTCTACCAAAAAAAAAAAAAAAACTGTGACATCTATGTCGCCCCTGCCTTATGGGGATTGTCAGTCAGTCACAGCTGTATGGGACAGGGGTAGAATTAGTTCCCTGCGGTGCCCACTCCCACCACACATCCATCTACACCCCCCGCCTCACTGGACCAGCACATCCACAAGGACCTCATCTCAACATAATGTGGTTTATTTCAGGACAGGGGCGGGGATAGGAGTGACATTTGTGTGGGTCTGATTGGTACAGCTCAATGTTTCCTTTTAAGAGTTTTCTTTCCACGGTCTCTACAGGAAATGATCTGCCTTCCAGTGATTTGGTACACATGTTTATTTCACCAGAAATCACCTTTCATAACTCAACCCATTTTGTCAGAGCTTAGGACTGGCACAAAAAGAGTGGTGAATTATGACCCTCAAGGCTATAGATTACAGAGTCAGTCTTTGTTTTTAGGCCCCAATGGGCAACCTTTGTAGCTTTAATGCAAGAACTATAAACCCAAGACTGGAGGCAAAGTGAGCTAACTTTACAAATATGTAGGATTTGTAGTGAGGGACAGAAAAATTCAGAACATACAACGAAAAATCTATTGTGGTCATCAACATTTCTGTGAGGACTTGTCCAGTAAAACCTAAAACTCAAGAATATTACCTCCAGCCACTGTTACTAATGTGTATATTAAATAAACATACAATGTGAGGCACATTCACTAATGTTTCCTAACCAGGCTCTGACATCACCTACATGTAGCAGTGTGGTCGGTATTTGTCAAACCCATCATAATTTGAAATATTGTGTGGCTGATGCTACTTTCTTCATTGAAAATGTATTATGATCTTGCCTTCAGCTGCCTGTTTACAAACTTTGAAAGGGTCTATAGGGCAGTTTTAAACATCAGTGATAGCACTTGGCAAGATTTCTTTCAACCCTCAGTTCCTTGCATGGTAATCTAAAATAAATTACATTGGCTATTCATTTTTGATGGTGGTTCTCAACTGGTGGATCAGAATGCACAAGTGTGTCATTGGAAAACAGAAGGCTGACGTGCTGGCATAGTTTCATATTTTCAAATTTGGCCCTCGATGACAAAAAGTTTGGACACCTCTGATTTCTGCCCATTTGGCACTGACTAAATCCCATGTTTAGCCATAGACTTGTAGTTTTTGATGAATATATTTATGAGGAGAATAATTGTTATATTTTGCCAGTAAAGCTTGAGCTGGTCATAAGCTTTCACTTGATATAACTCAACTCAATTTCAAATAAAGAGCATGGAACCTAATTGTAACAGTATTAGTGTTGAATAGTTGATCTACCCATGTACACTTGCTCTGGACATCTGGAGGAAGCTGGTCTGTAGATACCACACAGAATCTCAGAATGCACCACACCAACGCTCTCATAACTGACCAAACCCCCGGCAGCTGGACGTCTTTCACGAATCCTCCAAAAATGAAGTTGGTGAGAAAGTCCTGAACCGTTCCCAGTCTGTCATCTGCTCCCAGCTCCTGTACAATTTGTCAGAGGCCCATGGTTAAAGTGGTTTAGGGCTGAACACAAGATGGACTTTATCCTCCCTCTGCAGAGCTGGTGTGGGATGGGACCACAGAGTTCTCAGGGTTTTAGAAGAGGTTGTATAGGACTTCCCCCAAAATGTCATGAACACAGCCCATTCTGTATCCAATGATATTGACCAATTACTGAGTTATCATTGGTTTTATATTTGAAAAGAAATTGTAGTGACTGGCTAGGCTAAAAAATGTAGTGTCCTAATGTAATGTACCTAATAAAGTGGCCCTGGTGTGGTCTTCTGCTGTTGTACCTAATAAAGTGGCCCTGGTGTGGTCTTCTGCTGTTGTACCTAATAAAGTGGCCCGGGAGTGGTCTTCTGCTGTACCTAATAAAGTGGCCCTGGTGTGGTCTTCTGCTGTACCTAATAAAGTGGCTCTGGAGTGGTCTTCTGTTGCTGTACCTAATAAAGTGGCCCTGGTGTGGTCTCCTGCTGTACCTAATAAAGTGGCCTTGGTGTGGATTTCTGCTGTCCAGAACCGCTCACTGGATATTGTATCATTTTCAAAACATTCTCTGTAAACCTTAGAGCAGGGGTTCCCAAAGTGGGGCACAGGGGCCAAAGTTGGCCCGTCAGCCACTTTGATTTGACCGCGGATGCTAAACCCAATTCTGGAATGACACGGGCTCAATGTCCAGAGTGTTCAGCTCAGAGCCCAATGGCTGGCAACATTAAATGATCAGATTTTACTAGATTGGTACTGAATAAGAGAGAAAAACAGTTTTAATAATTTTTCATTTTTAAACTCAGTCCACGTGAACGGGAATGTTGACTCTTTTATTTGAGGGAAGGACCCTCAGAACCCCCAGATGACATATTATTACGCTAAAATATTCATAAGGAAACTTTGTAAATGACAATAGGGCTTCAATTATAGAAATATTGACATTCAATCTTATTAAACGCCAAATATTTTTGCATTTGGCCACCAGACCAGTAATCCATTTTTATTTAAGCCCTCTGAGGAGAAGAGTTTGGGCAGCCCTGCCTTAGAGATTCTTTCTCACTGACCTCAATCAAACATCAATAATTCAGTCTGAACTTTAGGAGCAGCTTGACTCCGAATTGATTCGACCAACTCAGAAATGTCATGCTCACGCTCAAGAGACACTGAGAGGCACACACCACTCGGGCACATCCGTATAACTGGCCACTGTATTAGGGACGCTGGCTGATTGTTTACAGAGAATTGAAAAATAAATTAGTAAAGCAATAAAATATCCAGTGAGCGGCAGTTCTTTGGGCAAAAACCCTTGTTGATGCCACAGAAGAAGCAGGAAGAAGCAAGAAGCAGGTGGGGTACTGCAGCAGAAGATACACCAGGGCCACTGTATTAGGAACAGCAGACCACACCAGGGCCACTTTATTAGGAACAGCAGACCACACCAGGGCCACTTTATTAGGAACAGCAGAAGACCACACCAGGGCCACTTTATTAGGTACAGCAGGAGACCACACCAGAGCCACTTTATTAGGAACAGCAGAAGACCACACCAGGGCCACTTTATTAGGTACAGCAGGAGACCACACCAGAGCCACTTTATTA